>JAQFZP010001702.1:0-17557 GCA_034695745.1 Geophilus truncorum
AAATTTGAAATTTGCAACAAAAATACTTTAAAATACGGTACCGTATCTATTAGGAAAAAAGTCACTACGGTAACATAGGAAAGTTAAAAATATTTTCCTATTCAAGATTGATTGGGAATCCCAATTGGAATTCCCAATCAAAACTTACGTTTTCGAAGAATTAAGGTAGCTGATTATGAGAAAATTTTGTAGTAGTAAAATAAGTATTTTCTACTATTTAACTAAATTAAATTTTATTTTTTTGAAATTCCATTAACAAAGCAATAAATGAACGAGTTTAAAATTCACCTGTTCCATCCACGCAAGTTCCACAGCCTGTAAACAGCTTTTCCCCTCGATCATCAAATGCTCTTCCTGGACCTTCATCATCTGCTCCATGACCTGCACAACGTGCTGAACTTCTTGCTGTTCATGCTTTTGCTGCTCTTTTTGTATTTTTTCTCGCGGCTCTTTGTCAGTTACCCTCAAAGCTCGAACCCGCTCTTTTCTGACCCGGTTGTTGTGCTTGAGCCAAGTCTCTTCCATTGCCTGTAGGATGTTTTCGCGTTCCTTTCTTGCTCGCAAATCTTGAGTGCGCCCTGTCTCTAGCATAGTTTCGAGCAATTGTTTTCTTTCGGCCTGCGATTGTTCGTCTTGTTCAAAGCGGGTTTGCATCATTGCGTTTGTGAGTTGGCATCTTTCTTGTTTCGCCCTTTGGGCTTGCTCGAATTTTGTCTCTTTAATTATTAAAATGAGTTGTTTTCGTTCGACTTTAGCTTGTTGCATCTGATCTTTCCATACTAATTCCATTTTCTTTGTGGCACTCATAAACTATTTTTTTTTAAAAAAACCTAAAGGATGGAACCGAGAAATAAGTGTTTAATTACGTGCTTTGTGTGGTCATTTACCTTTATGTAACAAATTATGCGTATTTTCTGTTGATTTTCTACTTAAAATTTTGATTTTAGAGGATTAACTCACGTAAAGTTTTTAGGCCGGAACTTTATAATTAGAATGAGCAGTCGCAATGACATCACAATAAAATTGTTTAAAGTGATTGTTTACATTTTCGGAAATAAGCAAATGTAGAAGTTGTTTATTTTTTAGATGTTTAAGACTAACTTGAAGTCTTTTAAAATTAGACTGTAGGTGGGGCACTGTTTTATCTTAAGAAAAATGGCTGAACAAGCAGGAACAATGCAGCGTCCAACAATTCGAAGAATTATTCTAAATCAGGTTTTAGGTTCTGGTAAAAGCTTTCCGGAGCTTTCTGCAGTGGAAATGTCTTCGGATCCGACAGCAATTGTCGATGATCTGCCTTACATTGAACTAAACGACGATGATCCTGAAGCTCTAGAAGCCGTAAGAGTATAAATATAACATCTGTAACTGATTCGTTTAGTTCATAACTTTTTCTTTCAGGCTTGGGCATTGGTTGAAAACGAAACAAAAACTTATAAACACACAAAAAATTACTTGGATTATCTTCCTGCCCTGGAATTAAACAGATTCGAGGTAATCACAAACAGCAGATAAAAATATCTTTACAGTAATGATGCTACAAAATTATTTTTAAACAGACGGACATCATGAAAGTTGAATACGAAAGAATTCAAGCGAGATTATCAACGGAAATATCAAGCGTGAAAAATGACGACGAAAGGATTCAAGCGGGATTGTCAACAGAAGTGTCAAGCGCGAAAAATGAAGACGAAAGGATTCAAGCGGGATTGTCAACGGAAATTTCAAGCGCGAAAAATGAAGACGAAAGGATTCAAGCGGGATTGTCTACGGAAATGTCAAGCACGAAAAATGAA
This sequence comes from Geophilus truncorum, assembly GCA_034695745.1. Lineage (NCBI taxonomy): Eukaryota > Metazoa > Arthropoda > Chilopoda > Geophilomorpha > Geophilidae > Geophilus > Geophilus truncorum. The sequence continues at coordinate 1,797 of JAQFZP010001702.1, forward strand.
GACGAAAGGATTCAAGCGGGATTGTCAACAGAAATATCAAGCACGAAAAATGAAGACGAAAGGATTCAAGCGGGATTATCAACAGAAATGTCAAGCGCGAAAAATGAAGACGAAAGGATTCAAGCGGGATTGTCAACAAAAATGTCAAGCGTGAAAACTGAATACGAATGGATTCAAGAGGAATTGCCAATGAAAATGCCAAGCATGAAAAGGTAACAAACGAAACAAGTTTATTTAGAACTGTTTAATATTATAAAATATTTTTCTTTAAAATAGATACGAATTCCCTCAACCACTACGACCAGCACCACCGCTTAAATTGACGGATTGGCGTCAATTTGTTGAAAAGTCAATAGCAGAGTTGGAACAAAAAGCAAAGTATTCATGCATTTAATAGATTAAAAAACAAAGATTAATAATAAAAAAAATTTTTTTTTCTAGAATTGCCAGTCAAGATTTAATAGCTGAATACGGCTGTGAGGCTTTGAAAGTTTATCTTTTTTGGTCCACATTACGCCAAAAATCATATGGGAAAACTGAATTCCGCCCAATTTTTCCGTCATGGGTGATGACAGATCCAAAATGGTCTAAAAATTAATAAGATTATTACTGCCTATACTTAAAACTAACTATTTTTTTTTTAACTTTTTCTACTAACAAGTAAGAAGTAAAATACCGTATTGTTAAATTTTCAGACAAAGATATTCTGGCAAAAAATGTGAAAGTTTTCAGTGACATAAGTTACTTATTTTTTAAATCGAAAGTACCTAATGGATAGAATTTTTTATGACGTCATAAAAAATTCTAACAAATATTATTTCAGACATGTGACTAAAGTCAGTTGTTTTTTAAATTGAAGGCAACTATTAATTTTTGAAAAATAAGAAAATGACATACATCTATTATTATTCATTATTATCTTATTAATCTAATCTTCAGACCTAAAGTCAGTAAAAATATGTAGGCTTTAATAATTACTAATTTGAATTGTTTATATTGATGAAAACCAATATGGTTGAGCACAAAAGTTAAAATATTCAGTAGAGAAGGCCTGGACAAAAATATCTGTTGCTATAGTAAAAAAATTAAATTGAAAATATACCAGAAGTTTTTGATTTTGTAATTGTTTAATTTTTCCTGAAGGTCTAACTTGTAAGTACAATATTAATTTTGCCATAAATTGCTGGTACAATAAAATTCCATTGTATGTAACATGTGTAAAATTATTTTATGACGCCGCTTCACAACCTTAATTGAATCGCACATTAAACTCATGTTTTGAAAAGCAACTTCTTCCGACATGAAAAAATACTTTTATCATATACAAGTACTGCATTACTCTGCTCAATAAGTTTGTACTGAGCTACTTTCAGCAATAGAGGTTTGATATGAGGTTTATATGGTACGTTATGTTTGATTTGCAATGTTATAAATTATAACATTGCAAATCAAACACTTTACCATTCCTATTGCTGGTAGCAGCCCAATGTAACATTTTGAGCAGCAGGGTAATACTTCTCGGCAACATTAATCTTAAACTAGAGCCTTCTTACTTGTTGGTTGCCCCTACTGTGTATGAAAAGTAAAAAAAAAAAATTATGTTGAAACGAGTCGATTTTAATAAAATCAGAAATACAGCATCAAGACGATAAAATATGATTTATGATGACTGAAAATATAGAAAAAATTTCTCAAAAATGGCATTAATGTGAAAATATAGAAAAGAAGAAAGAACAAGAAGTAGACATAAAAATAAGGAATTTATATCAACAAATTTGAAACTTTGGAATAAATTTACAGCCCAAATGACAATGTTTGATTTAAATATAAAAACATTCTTTGTGTTACATTGTATGTATTATTTTATTTTATTTTTCCATTTTTGTTTTTAATTTCTCATCATTACAATAAGACATTTTCTGCATTGATTAGTAAACACTGCACACATCACGTTTTTCACAGATTGTCTGAATTGCATTTGAATAAAATAGGAAAAATGTGCAATTGCAATAAAGTTGAGAAATAGTAAAAGCAATTGTTCTAATAGTTACAATATTAAGAATGAGAATTAATCTTTAAAAAATTAAGTACATTTTCTAAAACAATTGAAAAGATTATTATTTTACTGGACTTTGAATTGATAATTTCTCAATGAAACAAGAAACAATAATCTTACTATGCCTTATAATATTTTAACACTTTCCTCTTGTTTCTCTACACTCAAAAAATAAAAGGGAAAATATACACGTAATTTCTATAGATACATTTAACGCTAGGGCTAGAAGAGAGACCATGAAGAAATACTCTAATAGTAGAGAAAGCTTCCATTTGGCCATATGAAATATTAAACACTGCGATAACTTTTTCTTCTATTAGAATCAACAAATCCTTGGATCTGCTTGACTGGTGGCTATCACTGCAAATGATATCTGACAAAAAGAGACATCTTCCAAAAATAGGTCTGTGCAATCTTGAAAATTAACATAACAATGTGGAAGAGATATTCTCACCACTTTGCACCAGGATAAAACAACAGAACAAAAGTTAATCTTATAAAAATTTGGCAAGATTTGACAACAGGTATCCTATTTGGTATTTGGAATTAAGCAAATATTTTATTTAGTATTTAAAATTCAGCCCATGTATTATTCAGTTTCAGTATTCAGCACGTTTATTATTCAGTAAAAATTTTTGAAGTTTGTCAAACTGCTAATGCAGTACTAGTTTCTATGTATTTAAAATTTTCCACTGTTTAAAAGTACTTTTCCATTGGCAAAATAAAAGCTTTGCTTCTGGCCAATGATAGGAAGCCACTGCTAAACAAAATACATGAAAATATTTTCCTTCTAGCTATTTACCCTCATTTTTTGTGTGTAGATGTCGCACATATATGCCAAGAGCTAATACATTTTATTTGGAGTAATGATTCACGTTCTTGCTCAAAAATGTTAAATTTGTCATTTCTCTGTAAACCTCAAAGAAATTTCTCAAGAATTTAATATAAAACGTAATTTTTCTTTCTTTTCAGAAACTAAAATGTTGTTAACACGCCCTTGCAAGAAAGCTACCGTATCTTGACCTAAATAAACAAGTTTTCTCTGAACACTATTAAGATGGGATAATAGAATTTTGAGAAAAAAAAGACAATTTAAAATGCCAAACCATACAAATTTACTTCAAAAGTAGTGAATTGCTGCATACAAGGTGTTTCAAATAAGTTACACAAGATTTTGATCTGAAACTTCTATACTAAACACATTTTGAAGTTAAAATTTATACTTGTGCTAATCAAACCTGTTCTGTTCCTTAAACATCACTTGTTCTAACATCCAAGTATCTATGTCTAAATATGTCAGATTTAAAAACCTTTTCATGAAATCAAAATGCTGAGAGCAAATTGCTATGGAAAATATTGTAATTCTCAATTTAGTGACAAAATATTAGAATAATTGTTGAAGAACTTTATTTATATCATTCCTATCTATAAAATTTATATAGTAAACCTTCAAATAATGAAAAAGAAATTATTATGAGTGACTTATTTGAAACACCCTACATTATAATGCAAAGCCTAATAATATTTACCCAAAGCATTATATACAGTAGATGAGTTCACACTTGCACTTAAATTAACTTAAGAAGAAATTAAGATGCATTGTGAGAACTAAGTAAAAGTTTTCTTACCGGTAATTCAAAACTGTTTTGAATTAACTGTTAACTTTAATCTAACTTCTTAATTCAGCCAACAGCAAGCTGCTGCAATAGCTCAAAAATGGTAGTCTTCAACCTGATTGGTCAGAATTAAGAATATGTTATCTTAACTCTGAACACAATTTCTTAAGTTACATTAAGTTTAAGTTAACTCAGTTTAAAACTTCAGCATCTACTTCAACTTATCACATACCCATCTTATCAGATCTTAAATATGATATTACCAGACAAAGAATTCATTATTGTAGCTTGCACTATCAAGAGAAATTATCTTTTTAAATCAAGTCATGACATTTTGTGTTACGGTAAGATATCAGAAAATCAAGCATTTCCACATTAACTTAGATATCAATCACCTGATGTTAAGGAAAGCTACAGCCATAGCAAAAAATTAGCAACACAAGTTTTCTTTATATTTTGCAACCATCACCCACATAAATGTTGGTAAAATAATGTATTTAGAATATAAATGACCTATTATTACTACGATGATGAATAAGAATAGTGCTAATGATATTCGACTAAACAAGCATGTTTTTACAATTGTGTTTGTATAATAATATTAGCCACTCAACATTGCCAATAAGCAAAACAGATGATACACCCAATTTTCCTATAATAGAATTAAAATTTTAACCCAAATATTGTGCATTCTCGTGTTCTTGACATTAAAATGTTAGAAAAGTATTGTCCCAGATTGTTTACTCACAAAGAATGAGCAATAAAATCATTAAGGGCAAAAAACAATATCATTTCGTGAAATATAAAGACATCGTGCAGAATTATCCAGATTAACAAAACAAGGGCAATGAAATACAGTGAACTCTCTTATATCTGGCCATAGTAATTTCCATAGTAATTTTGGTGTACTTTAATGATAAATTCAAAATATTAAGTATGGACCAAAACAATATCAACTCTATGAATATTCATAAACCAAGATCATAAATGTCACTACTGTTCGTATTCATCATCTATAGTAATAGTAATAATAGGTCAATTATAAACCAAATACAACATTTTATGAGCATTTGTTGGATAATAGTTACAAAAATTAAAAGAAAACTTGTGTTGCTAACTTTTTTTGCGATGACTGTAATGACAAAATTCACTGCAATACAGAAGTTAAAATGAGTATAAAAAGAATAAACTGCACACAGGGATGGTAAAACTAGAGTACGGTACCGTAGTTCTCAAAAAATTCTCATTTTAATTTTTTTTTAGTTTTCAAGAGTCAATCTCTTATTTAACAATAATATCTGTTTTAACACACGTGTCAAATTTTAAATTCACTAGTGAAAACCGAATAAACTGTCGTTGTCAATATCCCATTATGCACCATAGAAGCGGCTAAATTATCCAAGTATCCATTGCTAGCTAACACCATGCACGACATGAACGAAGTTCTAAGCCAAAGTGCAGTTTCAATGACTAAAAATAAATAAAATAAAAGGCTTCGAACAAACTTTCGCTATCCAATTGAAAAAATATAGCAGATTTTTCTCCACTGTTCCTAGGCTAGCACATAAACCCGGAATGTTTTATTAATAAATACTAGTTGAAAATATTTCTCGTAATCGCCTTCACTATAACGAACTTGATCACAGAAACGAGGGACGACAGAGTACGACAGACCGTATTCCTGATGCCCATCTTCAGGAACCTTTTTTCACACAAAATCAAAATAGAAATAAATTAAATAACAGGGGCGCATGATTTGTAGCCAAAAAATAATGTGCGAAATGGACAAATCGCGAATTCGAATGTACGATTTCGCTGCTTATCCTTAAAAAAAAATTCCTAATTTAATTATTTTTATTTGTAATTTACGTTTCGCGAATTGTCCAGAAAAATAAATGACAATTACCATAGCGATTTGTCGATTTCGGGCATTATTTTTCACTGCAAATCTGGTGCCCCAAATAACAACATTCTTATTTTTCGACATCTTTATGACTAATGTCCTTAAGTATTTAGTTTTGAACTTGAAAAACTTACGTGGCCATTATGAAGATCCATTATGTCAGGCAATCTACACCGATTCCGCTGAGATCCTAGGCAAATACTGTCTTCGACAATTATGTAATTTACGTTCATGTCTTTAAAGATTTTGTAGATGATATGAGGTGGTTGACGAGCATACATTTGGTAAACCTAAATAACAACATTAAACAAATATTAAAATTATAATCATTACTATTTATTTATTATAAAAATTAGTAAATTTTCGGGCAGACACAAACCATTATAATTTAAACCAGTTATGCTCTTATGCTCTCATAAATGCTTCTATGTCAATGCACTTTACAAAAACTTAACTGGTCTAAATTATAACGATTTAGTAAAAACTATAAATTCACATATTTTTTTTATCGAGTATCAAATAGGTAAAATCGAATGAATATTAACAAAACTAGTGTAAATGTGGTGTTAATTACATTTAGGTACCCGGAAAACTTTCCCGGTACTAATTAAATACCCTACAGAATACTGGCCTACCCATCAAATTGTTGACATTTGAATTGAATGTAATTAATATGAAAAAGGTTTTTCAGCTTCACATTTTTGTGTTTTATCTTTTTAGCATCACGTTTAATGTTACCCCTTAAAATTTTAATAAATTTTATTTAGTAATTTATGCACAAAGTGAAATTATATTCAAATCTGACATTTATTTGTTTATAATAAGTATTTTTTATAATTTAGCTGTCTTAAAAATGAATTATTGGCAGTACTTTTTAAAATTATAAATGGGGTTCAAAGTATGTCTCTTGAAAGGTGGCATTAAAAGCTCACAAAAACTATGAGAAAAATTTATTGTTCGAAGTACCGTATTGAGAATGGAAAGAAACTTTAAACACTTAAAAAAACTATTAGATAAGACCCAAATTTTTTTATCATATAAAGTCAATAATAGAGACTTGTCCCATTATTTTAATGTTTTCAGATCAGAAAAATGGCAATTCCTTTAATCCTCCCATTACTTGAACAATCGGTAAATTTTTACATCAAATCCCTGCCTTTGTGCTACAGTGCCATTAGTCAAATGGGGTACAATTCTTGTTACTGCCAACAGAGGGGGCATGAAAATGTTATTTTTTCGATATATAACAGTACAGTAAATATTAAACTAATTCTTTACACAGTTCGATTCGTTTTAAATTGGAAAATCAGATTCTCTAATAATATTTGCATTTTGATGGTTGGATCATTTGGATACTTCCGTTCAAAGTTGAATGATTTTTTACAGTGTATCATCCACTGAAAATAATTGATAACTCACTTTTTTAGTTCTTTCTCTCAACCATTTGTCTTCAAAATGAGGATGATTTGATATCGCACGACCTGTACATAACTTTATCCCAGCTAGCAACTGCATTGAACCCGCAAACACCGCAGTCGGCTGAGTTTCAATCCTTGTTTATAGAAAGAGAATAATTTCGTAACTTAAAACTCGTAAAGAAAAAATAAAAACAATTAACTTACTGAATCCATTCCATCAACTCTACTGTGTCGGGATCCCAGAATTCTTTCAATTCTTCCAATTCTTTTAAAATATCAGGCAAAAACTGAAACAGCAAATTTAATTAACTCAAACTCCAAGCAAAATAAATTAATTAAAAAATATAAAAAATAAAAAACAAAAAATTTGTATTACCCTATACAACAAATAAACAATAACTAATGCTGTTGCAACGTGTCGAATGGAATTGATTTGATTGGTAAGCCATCCTGCTAATGTCCTCCACATTCGAAAGTCACAAATTCCTACACTAGTAACAATACACATGTGAGGCACCCACAGGAATTTCATTCTCGTGGTACTCATGGCTAAAATGGCCAACAGAACAGTCAGCACAACATGAAATGCCAATTCTGGTCTTTTCTGCATTAACAATCGATGTTCTCTTGGTATTTCTTTCTTGAAAGTTAAGTTCCTAAGGTAAACAAAATACGAAAAAAATTAATTTTTTCATCTTGTCGAGCGACATTACTTAGTTTGACTTACCCCCATTTCAAGAGCACAGCAACGACCAAAGCAGTCAGGTAAACGAATTCGATGATAACGTAAAAAGGGAGAAAAAGGCCTCGTGATAATCTGCGGTGGGTAGCCAAATCTAGGGGTTGAAATGCTTCGTTACACAAGTATAAGCGACTTTCGAAGTCCCTTTGATTTTCCAAGCCGAGTTTAGCGAAAACGAATTTCCAAACGTGGCTGTCCGACTCGATGTTGAGAAGTGTCTATCGAATTACATCATTAAGATAAATCAAACAAAAATATTTCCTCAATTGTGTTCATTTATGAGTTACCTTTATAAATATATTTAAAGTCATCGTAAAGCCGATTGCAAAAAGCAACCTGAACGAGACTCGAACTACATTTGATTTCATCCCTTTCGAAGGATACCGTTCCTGCAATAAATATACATTTTTATTTGAAATTCGAAACTGAACGAGAATAATTTCTATACTTGAACACAAAGGATGAACACAGCGGAGGGCAAGAAACTCAAAGCTATGGAACCGAACACGAACGATTGACCAAATTGAACTATTCCCACGGTGAGTAGTGCGATTCCATTCACGACTAGTAATTTGATTACCTGAGAAAAAGTAGAAAAAAAAAATGTGTCATCTCTTTCAGTATTTTTTTGAAACTTACTTAACCAGAAAAAACTAACCTTCATTCTTGGTGCAATAGTACATATAGCGAGAAAAAATAAAACGGCACATTGAAGAAACATAATGTATGATGCAAACTGCCATGTGATGCAATAAAAATAGGTAAAAGCGCCCACAGTTATCAAGGTACGTTTCTGAAATAAGTGATTTTAAAAAAATAAACTTGTGAAAGCTTTCAAAAATGACAAATCTTACTTCTTCCTGCACTGCCAACTGAGGCCGTAGGTAATATGTCAAAATGCACATTTCACAAAACAAAAAGGGAAGAGAAAAGCTTTCTCGTAAGGGAATTGTGAAGTTAACCCGAGTGGAATCCACCCTGTTGAAGACGTAAAAACAGACGGATAAAATCCCTGCTAGCCAAGATCGGCTCAGTATCCAAGTTGTCGTGTACAACGCTGATATATACAAAGCCTGAAGAAGGAATACTGATTTGACGTAAAAGAAAATCGGTTGAATGTAGCTCTAGATTAAAACGAGTAAAATGATTAACGTCAATGTGTTAAAAAAAATTCAACAAAATACCTTCAACCCGAAGAAGCGAAACACAGCACTGAGAAAAATCTCTTGGTAAATATTAAACCGCGATAAAACATTTATGATTCGTCCACTTTCAGTGACGTTGTCTGAGATCAAAGCAAGTAAACCTGCATAAAGTATATCAATTCGGATTATTTAATAAATAAATTTCAAAAAGTAAACGTAAACGTAATAATAATATATAAATTATAGTTTGATTACCGTAAATCCTCTGTTTGTGCACGGGAAAGAAATCAATTTTGCAATTAGTGCACAAATCTACAATACAACGGAGGACGCCTAATTTGTGCATACAACACACGTAAACAATGTTTTAAATTTGTATTTTCATCGATCCATATGTTTTTTTGAGATTATTTTACCCTTTACGTTTAAGCATGCAGTAGACATTAAGTTAGAAAACTTACAAAACGAATATTGATGTAAATGGAGAACGAGTATAACTTTAAACTTAAATATCGCAGTGATTCAAACGACACAATTTTAAAATTATATTAGATTTCGATTCTCCAGCTCAAGACGAATCAAGTAGTGTGTAGATTTTTATGTTTTGTTGTTTGTATCATTGAGATATGTTTGTTTACAGTTATACATTTTATTTGTTTACGTCGTGATATACGCTTGGTTTCGCAAGATGTACGGTAATCGAAAATAAATATTTGGAACAGTCGTCAAATAAACATTCGTTTTTCATTAATTGTCACCATTACGTGGGTCTCTTATTTTACGCGAGAGTAAAAAAGGTTGTGCAAACAGTGCGAGAACAATGTCAGAGAATTTACGGTACCGTATTTATTATTTATTTATTTAATTTAAAATGGTAAGGACTCGTTGCACCAATGAAAGTTAAAGTTAACTGAAGTTTAATCACTACCTGTATTCAATATTTTTCGTTTATGCTGTTTTTGTTGTTTTTAGGATACGGCAAACTGTTACGCCATTTTCTATAAACAGCATAAACAGCAAAAACAGAAAACTTGAATGCAGCTAATGTTAAAAATTTTGTTAAAGGCAGTTTAAATTTTAACTTTTGTTGGTGCAACTGGGCATAAGTCAATTATATTACGGTATTTACCTGAATAAAAACTCGACGCATTAATTAAATGTTTGTAATAAGAGTAATAAAGTCCCTGTTCAGTTCTAAACGAGATTTCTCTTTCCACTTCCTGAAACAATAAATTCATTAGGTTTTATCGCAAATAATTAAGATATTAAAAGTACTTTTATATTTGAAAACCACAGTTCGTTCTCATGTAATGATTCCAAATAATGAGCAATTTTATAAGATATCACGAGCATGGCAACAATTCCAATTGTAACATTTATAGGGTATAAAAATCTGTAAAAAAAATTTATATATTAGTATTTCAGTGTAATAAAAATTATTCAAAATTAAAAAATCGCAAAATATCTGATATTGCTTTTATTATTAGGTGGATAAACTATCATTCATTCATTTATATAGTGGCATTCAATATCTTGGTTTTTGAAGTTGTTAAGATTTTTGATACACAAATGTAAAGAAAAACTATTTTCTAAAAACCATAAAAACTTCTAAAAGCTATTGAAAGCTACTACTGTTTTTGTTTTTGAAGTTTATGCTGTTTTTAGAAAGTGGTGTAACAGTATACTACATCCTAAAAATAGAAATAAACAGCATAAGCAGTAAAAACGAAAAACATTGTTGAGCGCAGCTATTGAATGCCACTACAGTCGAACCCCGTTATAATGAACCCGCTTACAACAAAAACCCGCATATAACGAATCCGTTCGAAATCCCCCTCTATGTTAATCGTGTACAAATTCGTCTCGATATAACGAAAACCCGTTATAATAAAGTTTTTGTAGTTTTTAAAAAATTGTTTATCTTCACATTTGCATATCAAAAATTATTTTCAAAAACCACGAAAACTTTAAAAACTAACATATTGAATAAAGTACCACAAATGTTTTTCGTTTTTGCTGGTTTTAGAAAATGATGTAACAGAATATCATATCCCAAAAACAGCAAAAACAGCATCAACAGCAAAAACTAAACATGTTTCCTATCGATTTATTTGAAACAATACAGTGACTGTCAAAACTGTCTCAATGGCTTAAATCTCAAATAACTCAAAACTGGTTAACTCAGGACAATTGTCAATTTTTTTCAAGAAACTACAATATTACACCATGCCATGAGGCAAAAATGATTTCCACATGGTTTAAAGAACAGAAAATTGGAGTTATGAACTTTTCACCCCAGTCACCAGATCTCAATACTATTGAGCATCTCTGGACACATCTCAAATGTGAACTTGGCGCATATCCAACTAATCCAACAAGTGTTAAGCAGTTGTGGGATAAAATTCAAGAGGTTTGGGAGAAAATATCTCGTAATGTTTGTTTAGATCTAATTAAAAGTATGCCTACAAGAATAAATGTAGTTCTGAAGGCCAAAGGAGATTACACAAAGTTCTAAATATGAATTTGTGTTGTTTTTGTTTGTTTTTTCTCAGAGACAAAAGTGTCTCAATATTTAATTTTTTTTTTTAATTATAGAATTATTTTAAATTAATAAATCAATAAAGTCAAATATACCATTGTGTAGCTAAAATATTGTAGTTTCTTGAAACAAATTGAAGATTGTCCTGAGTTAACCAGTTTTGAGTTATTTGAGATTTAGGCCGACAGTTTTGGCAAGTCACTGTAGTAAATTCAATATCTTGGTTTATGAACTTTTTATAGTTTTTGAAAATCTTTTTTATACACAAATGTAAACAAAAACAATTTTATAAAATCCACAAAATTTTCTAAAACCAAGATATTGAATGCCACTAGTATATTTTAATTGTTTTTTCTCAGATGTAAATGTTTTATATCGGTCTAGATAAAATTTCACATTCAGATAAAATTTTATTAAAATTGAGCATCACAAAGCAACATCTTGTGGCTATATTAATGTGAATACCTATTTACTGTAACTGTTTAAAGTCTATAGGTCTTTTTGAAACGTTTTCTGCTACTCGGGTAATGTGTTTTAAAATTTAGCATTTGAAGTTTTTTGTGGATTTTAGAAAATCGTTTTTGTTTTACATTTGTGTATTAAAAAATATTTTCAAAAACCACAACAACTTCATAAACCAAGATATTGAATGCCACTATTGAAAAAACATGACGTGGAAAGATTTTAAAAAATATAAAGTGATATTTTAGTTGTTTAAACCCTAAATTTTCTTAGCAATTTCAAACAATTTTATTTCAAACTATTTTATTATGACTATTTGCCACATTCAGTTTTCCGCAAATTAAATGAGATTTTTAAACCTGGCAAAAATATTTCTGCTGCGAAAAAACTTTTTTCGGCAGAAATTAATTTTTCTTAATCCAGAAAAATAAATTCGTTTTGCACACTAAATTGTTTAACTTCTGAAATATTTCCACAAGCATTTTCCATTAAAATTGTTAGAAATTGCGTAAAACTGCACCATGTGCCCACCAGGGGCACTGCGCGCGTTATCTATATGTTATTCATCATACTATAACGTCATCGTGACGTGATTTTAAAGTTTTTTACAGTTCCGTGTAAAACACTTTACACTTTAAGGGTAACTTCCATTTCGACTACCATTCGCTGAATGTGTTAACAGCATTCTCGTATCTACAATGTATCGTATACTAATCTATATTAATCACTAAGGCCCGGAACTTTATATTACGCTTCTGATTTTATTAGTGATTAATAATCACTAATAAAATCAGAAGCGTAATATATTTTGAGCATGGAATGTTCCTTGCGAGACTTGTTGTGAGTACTTGAGTTTATAAAATGGATTTTCAATGCAGTTTTTCAACTGGCAAAATCAAATTGCACGAGCATCAATCACAGACAACAACTTTGCCTCGCGAAAACACACCCATTCCGTGTGTAGAACCACCTACGAGTAAGCTATTAATATACTGAGTACACTCAAATACACTGAATTGCAACTTACTAATCTGCAATACTCTGAATGAAATGCACTCAGATTTTTTTAAACCTTTTAACATTCACGCACCTATTAACAAAATCCACAAATTTATACAAAGAAGAGATCCATTGATGATTACTTTCAACGTAACCAATGTGTGTAGTTTGTATTTGGTTCGACAGTTGTCGCCTCGGAGTATTACCGGGCGTTGGTCCAGGACTGATTGTACGGCAATGTCTGGGAGTTGCAGGCGTCACGTAACGTTCTGGGATGTCGGAAGGGTTCGGAGCTGCGCTCTCTATAGCAGGATAGCGGTATGGACTCGGCTTGGGCGTTCGCCTGGGACTCGGCGTCGGGCTTCTACGAGGACTTCTGTTCGAGTAATGGCGTGTAGGTATGGCAGGAGACAGTTTGTTTGGGGTCGGCACAGGCGATTTGCCGGACGTGATCGCTGGATAATGTCTGGGTGCCGGACTTCTTTTTGGACTGCTTGAAGGAGAACGTCTAGCGGTGATCGCCGGATATCGCGATCGAATCACGCCTGCCGGAGATCTCTTGGGACTGGAGGAAGGCGAGCGTCTAGCTGGATACTGCGCTATGGCTGGGTAGTACGATTTCGAACTAATCGGTGGTGAAGGCTTCGACCCGGTCAGCAAATGTGATTTTCTTGGTGTGATGGCTGGAGATTGTTTCGCATCGTATTTGAGCGCTTCATACTTCAGTTGCTTTTCGCTTTTGTCTGCCAGGTATTTTGGACTCTTGCTTCGCCGGTGGCGAATTTGAATCTCGTCGACCACTCTGTCCATCTTGTCTCCATTCAATCGAGCATTGTCTATGTAATAGGCAAAAACGCATTAGACAGGATTTAATATTGGCATTATGGTTTTTATAATTTTAAATCATTCGTATGTTGGCATGTCTAGGTTCATATTGCTTTGCAAAACATATCAAATCAAATATACCTGCAAACTTTTCAGAATTGTCAGCTTGTATTGATCTTAAAAAAATTAAAACAAGTAGATAATCGAAGCTGGTTTCAATTTCAAGAAATAAGTGATTTTAGTCACTTAGATATCTGAAATGAAGTCAAAAAAAATTTAGCCAATAATATGGCTAAAATTTACATTTTGCATAAATTCTCAACTTAAGTTGCTGTCATGCTTCAACCGGAAAATGAATTGTGCATCACTATAACTAAATTCCACTAGTTTAAATATGTCTCCCAACTAAATAGTGCACATTAGTAACCCAACCTTTAGAAAAATCTATGCAAAAAAATTTGATTTTAGATGTATAACTTAAGAGTGGTGACCATCTTTTTTTTTAATGACTTAGTTAAGTCACTTCAGATTTAGCATGCTCAGAATGCACCACTTATCCTTAAAGTTAAGTGAAGCTGCCAACCACTTTACATTTAGTAACTTTTTCACTTTTGTCGTAATATTTTCAGATTTTCATATCAAATGAGACATTTCAGAAAAAAAAAGTGAAAATTTTCAGTTATTTGCAATTGAATTGTCACGTCATTTCAGCTAATTGAGTGATTGAAGTCACTCATTGTTTAAAATTGCAAGCGATGTTTAAAAAATAGCACAGTATTCCAACATTTCAGCCAGAACTTGTATAAGACAGTATGAAATCTATTATAAATGTGAAAATTGTTTTAATCTGTATTTCAATTTATTTTTAATGATCTGCAAAGTTTTAAATTTCAATACCAGGTGGCATGACATTCTCTCAAACAAGTTTCAAAAAATTCAACAATTTCTTTATCAAGTGGGATCAGAAGGGGACTGAAGACCTATAATGAGTTTGACGGTCGATCTTTACTTCAAACTTTCTCTCTACTCAAATCAAATAAAACAATCCAATTCCACAACCGTGTATTAAAAACCTACAAAATAATCAAATAATTTTAAACTGGCAATGCTGAAATCAGTCAAGTCCGTACGGATTTCTTCAACTATAAGTTGCTAGAAAACTCCAACCATTATTAAAAGATAGAAAATATTAATAATGACAGGAAAATTCCACTCTTGAGTCAACCTACTCCAGTGCTATAGGATAACCTTCAGTGTAAAAGAAAGGGGTTCACAAATAGATGATTGTTTAATTACTTTGAAAATCCCACTGTAAACTAAGTAATATCAAATAGAAAAAAAAAATAAAAATTAATTGCCACATAAAGTATTTTGTTTACAATTCATTAAAAATTCACGTAATCGAATCATTCATTCTCTGGCATCATCACCCACACCCACAGTGTAGACTGGATTTGTGATTTCACTGGAAATAAACAAATCTAGTTGATTAAAGAAATGTTTTAAAAAGCAAGTCATAAGAAACAAGTTAAAGATCCATTAGGAAATGGTTCAGTGCTTGTACTTAATGAAGCAAGCAATTAATTAAAGTGTGAGATAAAAGCTGTGGGGTTGCTCGGTTGTAACCAACAACACAGTGTAGCACAAGGTTGAAACTGGTGACAAAAAGGAGAAATAAAAGCAGCAAACCTGGAAAAGCTTTACAAAATAATAAAATTATTGCACAGAAATTTTTTTTTATAGAATCTGTTGATTGAAAAAGTGTTTTGGGAGAAAACCCATTTTTAAATTTATTAATTTTCGTTGTTTTCAATTTTTTCCCATTTGTTTGAGTGAGAGAATAACGGAGTTACGTACAAATCACGTAGTTTGCCATACCCCAACTTGTAACACATTGTCGTGTGTTTACGTGCGATCACTTTCTCACCTGCGGTGCTTCAGGTGCTGAATAACGCCTGTAATATTGTCTCGGCCTTTCAGCGTACCTTACTTCTCTGTTTTACTTGGAAATATCCCGACAATTCTCCCGTGCATGCTGCAAAAAACACGACCACTA
>JAQFZP010001703.1:0-17553 GCA_034695745.1 Geophilus truncorum
CAAAAACGTTTAAGCTGAGTTTAAATTGCTTTTTAAACTCAGTTTAAACTTAACTTTTGTTGGTGCAATCGGCCCTTTAAGAAATAAAATATATTTATCTTGAATAGAAAAAAAATTTCTATTCAAGTTATGTGAAATGCATGTTTTATTTTGCATGTTTTATTTTCCTTGGTAATGGAAGGGTAAAGCAAAGTATATAAAAATTCAATATTGCTATATGAATGCTTTTCTTGTGATTACTTGTGGAATACTCTATATTTTCTTACTACAAGGGGCATGATTTTACTATTCATATACATTTTACCTACAATTTTTCTCATCATCTCTGAAAATCCATTTATTCACCCACTTCACTCAAAAACCATTAGTCCATCCTTGATCTAACATCATTGCATCTGGTATCTTGGCTTTTTAATAAGACCTTTCAATCCAAAATGAATTGAAACATTGCATACCGGGTACTTTATTGCTTTTGCCAACTTGAAAACCCCCTATAATTGACTAAAAATAAACTCTTACCAAATTACTCCTTAAAAAATCCATCGAACTTACAAAACTCTTTCAACATCTATAAAAAAAAATAGCATTTTCATGTTATTTCAAACCTCTTCTATAATTAAAGAGAAATCCGTTATTTTGCCAACCTTTGCCTTCGTCTCCCATCCACCCTCAAGCAGGGCAATGGGAAGAGTGGTTTCTCTTCTTAAAGAAAAAGAGAAACCACGTTTTCTTCGCTATTTCTATCGATCGCGTTTAGACGATTGGTTCAAGACCCTCATTACATTGCCATCGGGCAATGAACACTGACCAGCCGCTGGACTCCAATAGTCTTTTTCTTTTTCAATTTCAATTTTGTCCAATCGATTTTTTTTCCTACTTTTTCAACTGTAAAATTTAATCACATTTAATTAAATTCACTTACAAATGACTTTAACGAAAGTTATTGTGAAATTTATGTTGGTGGAGCTCCACATTTGTGATTAATTAACATATTTAACGCTCTTATTATTACTGCTGGCTATTACACAGATTTGTTCGTGGCGTACAGGGGTATTTGTAAAACGAGAATAAATATGTCACATAGATACTCAGTGTAATGATTGCCAATTATTTTATCACATTAAATGCTGGTGCTACCAAGTATCGATATCGAATACTAAATTTTGTTGAAACTGACAATGTGACAAACTGTTAAGACTTATAGGTTGGACTCTTTCATTTGAAATAAAGTTCTTTTGTTGGCTACATGTAACCAAATCTGTGCCTTCAGAAACAACTGAAGTTTTAGGTGCTGCGTGCATGGGGAGTAGTCGTGAGGAATCGAACGTGGACATTTTTTCTTGATACAAATGAAGGCGTGAGGGGCAAGGGTACATTTATGCGCAGTATGCAGCGAATTAATGATACTATGAAGGTTTTAATTTAATTGAAAAATTAATTTTAAGTAATTTTAAGTTTAAATAATAAATTAATTTAATTAACTTAAAATTTGCGAAATAACAGTTCGCGCGTGGTAGGTACTGGTACGTTATTTTCGCGATTAAAATTTTTAGGCAAATTCCCTCGTCCCCCATCTAGCGGTGTCAACACAAAAGTTTAGTATCAAGCCTTGCAGTCTGGTCACGCTATTTGCACAATGCTTGGGTGGAGCTATAAATGATGCCCACGTGATCAAATGGCAGTCACCCAAACATTGTTCTAATAACAAAAACAGTTATGCTTATCTTAGGCTTTCCTAAAAAACACAAGGAGCAGCATGAGTAAAAACATTCTATAAAAGTGAACAGATTTTTTTTATAGACCACTTATACAAATAGTATATGTAGTAGAATTTTACAAATGTCATCATCGAGTGACAAAAACTGTCTCTAAAAATACAACATTACCAAGTTACAATTGCAGAATTTTTAGATTAGTCACTTAAGTTAGTGTAACACTGTTACAGAGGGGCGTATCTAAGGTATGGCAGGTATGGTACGTGTTCTGGGCTCCACTTGAAGAGGGCGCCCTCTGCCAGTGAATATATTCAAAAGTACCGTACCATATATAATATCAAAAAGTGTAAAAAAGGTTACACTCATGGTTACATATTATTTTCCAATCAGGTGTCCAAACTATTTTTATTCAAAAGTAAAGATCACTCGTCTTTAATTTCTATTTTTAAATTGATTTTAATATCAAATCAACACATATTGTTGACTTAAATCGTGTTGTTTGTCATTTTCCTACTTAACTCTTCTCAGCAATCAATCCAAGAAATGTTTACTTATGTTTCTGCTCATTTCTCACCCCCAATCACGTCCATTAATCACGGGGCAAACGGGGAAAACAAAGCGGCGTTAACAAATTTGTGTGCATCTGCGCATGATCGCTAGAGCAAACAAACAGTTGTTTTTATTTTCCCGAATAAATCCAACTTATGCGTAATTTCTAAAAGTTTTCGGTCACTTTCAATCAACTTTTCCAATCATTTTTCTTCTTTTTTCTTTTTTAACCGGTGAAGAAAGTGAAGGAATGGAAAAAAAATCCTTCATTACATTCACTGTCTTAGACCTTATTCCTACTTCCTTTTCGCTCGTCTGTCACTGTTTGATTGTCTAGAAAAATCGATGTGAAGGAATTGCTCAGAGACCAGTGATGGAGAAAACAAAATCAAACCATGATTTTTAAATCATTTTTTTTTCAAGTATTTTTTAAATTGCTTAAGCTTATTTGTGTCTTATTTGTTAGGTAGTAATGAAACTTCGAAATAATAGTGTTATTAATATTGCTACTTTATATGAAAGAAAAATTAAAGAAAATGTTAGTTGCAATTACTTGAAGAGACAAGACCAGAGCTGTGCAGGAAAGTAACAATCAAAAAACAATCAAAGTGAAATGTCAGCAAAAGACAGAAAATTCGATGACTATGAGCCATTACTGAACACAAACAACAAATAATTGCTCAAATAACTGATTCCTTGTCAACAGTAGTGTTGTGTTGCAATAGATAGATAAAAGGTTCACAGTAAAAAAATATAGGGACAATACTTGGTATAAAATTACATAGTGATTTATGTTTAGCACCGAACACATCATTAATTAACCTTCATCACTCTGCTGTAGTAAGACATTCTTTTAATAGTACCGTATTTTCCCGAATATAAGCCGCACCCGAGTATAAGCCGTGGGTTTTGAGTGTTTGTGTATAAAAAATAAAATGTATAAGCCGCGCCCGAGTATAAGCCGCACCTTAGTATAAGAAGCATATGCCTTAGGTATATAATTCAAAAACGTGTAAAAAAATAAATTGTATAAGCCGCACCCGAGTATAAGCCGCATCTAGGGTGCGGCGGATTTAAAATCTTGTATAAGCCGCGGCTTATATTCGGGAAAATACGGTATATTATTATCGGAATTTCATTTCTAAAACACCATTAGAAAAAAATAATTTAAATCTTTCATTATTGGGTCTTGAAAATCTATGCGCGTTACCAGCAATAGATAGAAATAAATATATTGATTTTTGCTACCTCGGAGCTGAAGCGCCGTTAGTCAAATTTGGCATAGGTTTTGTTACTGTCAACAGAGGGGGTATATTTAGCCAATCAGGATTATTTTTTTCTCGCTTGACTTCTGCTTGTTACCCCTTCTAGGGGAAATACTGAAAGTATCATTAATCCTTCTTAGCTATAAAACAAAAAGCCTAACCAAAAACGTCTCATGGTATTTTAAGAAGCAGAAAAATTACAAGCACAATAACTTTATTAATAATAATTTTTTTAGACCAAATTTATCCAGAATGTAGTTTACTAAAATATGCACGAACTCAAGAAGAAAAAAAATATTTATAAAAGTATATTTATAAAATTAAAAAAAAAAAAAGTTTCCTATTCAAGTTGGGAGACGTATATTTTTACCTATTGTTGGTAATGGAATGATTAAGTGTTCTATAATTATTTTAGAAAGTGTGATCTTTAGTATCATATTTTACAATTTTTTCCTTTTCTTCTTTTCCAGGGTTTCATCAAAATCTATAAGCAGTTTTTTCCTCAAGGCGATCCGTCAAAATTCGCTTCTCTAGTTTTTCGGGTCTTTGACGAAAATAAGGTAAGAATTTTATAATATGGTACTATACATTAGAAATTCTATAGCAGTTTCATTTTTTCTTTTTTCTTTTTTTTTTTTTTTTTTTTGAAAGTGCAATTTTCTTTTATGTTTTCCTTACAAATAGTTTACAACTTAATGGTTTGATCAATTTTTTTTAATCTTGGTATTCAACGACGGCTCGTGTTTTCTAAAAGACCAGAGTGAACACAGAAATGGAAAGGTGCAATAAAAATAAATTGGCTTTAGAATTGAAACATAAGCCTTTAGAAAGTGGCTTAGCGCTGCTTGTAGAATGACAAGTATAGTATACTGGATACTGCTATCACTTTAAAGTTGCTGGAAATCTTTAAATTAGTAATAGAGTAACGCCACATTTTTAACTCAGGAATAAGGGGATACCCTATACCTTAATAGACTACTGATTTTTTGTTAGTTTAAATCACTCTTCAACAAATTTTCTTGTGATATAAAACCAGGCAAGAATGGATATAGTGGAACCCGACCCGTTTATTATATTTCTCAAGGGACAGGCTTGAAAATGACGTTATAACCGAGTTGACGTTATAACCAAGTAACTTCGTTTAACGCTTATATAGTCGGGGAAACAAAAATGTTACGGTATAACCGAGTACGTTATAAACGGGTTCCACTGTAGTAGAGAGTTTGCACAAAGCATTTTTCTTCAAACCTATCAAATAGAACTTAGTTCTCTACCAAGTAAGTGTTTATCGACTTGAATTAACTAAAATAAATTTCAGTACCGTATAAAAACAATTTTTTAGGTATGTACCGTACCGGTATATTAATAATTTTTCTTGTCGAATTCGGAAATTAGCTTTAGTTGATGCCAAAATTTCAAATTAGCCAGGAAAGATGATTAAAGCACCTAAAAAGTTGTTACTATACTTTGTTGAATTGACTTCACGCTTAATTTTATGTAAAAAAAACTTAGAAAAATAATTTTCATCGAGTTGAAATTTAAATATTCCAAAAAATGTGAATGTTAGGGATAAAAATTAAAAACTGATGGTAATAAAACTTTATTGTTCTTTACTTAATTTTAATTGTCCCCACTGGTGGTTTATCAAATTTTCAAGTCACTTGATGTGGCTGGTTATGTTAAACTGTCTAAAAATACTGTATTTTAGCCAGTTTTGACTGTATATATATCAAACATTTAGTCTTGCATTTTACTTGAAGCCAATTTTAGACATTTGAATTTATGGTACAGTGCAGAACCTCTAAAAATATAATTTTGAATTTGATAATGTTTTAAAGTAGAATAAGCCATACTTAAAAGTTACAACAGAAATTTGTTCTTTGATTTTTAAATTAGAAAGCACTTTACAAAATGGCCCCCATTTTGACAGAATCAATCGAGTTATTGGTGCCATCTGTTGTCTGAAGGTTGCAAATAACCAGATATTTGAGGTCTCTGAACAAAACAACGGAGATTAAACCAAATGTACCGGTCCTAATTCTTATAGATAATTATTTCTTTAAATTGTATGCAGATTTATTTGATGTCAAATCAAAGCAAGGATTTATTTTTTGACTTAAAAATATTATAACTCTGACACATGTCGGGTTTTGTGCTAACTCATTCCACACACGTGTAAATCGGAATCGAAGCAAGGGCGCCATCTATCGGTCAATGGTTTCTCTAAGGGCAGACAGGGGAGAAGCAATCGATGCTCGTGCCACTATCTCGTAAGAAGAAAGGGAAGGGACTAAGATCACGAAGCACGCAGTTGAGCCTTCTTGATTCCCTAGCGACATCGGTGAAAGGGTCTCCGATGAATTGTCCATCGGAAACACATTAAAATGAATTTACTCTGCTCGATCGTCCCAGATTTAGACATTATATTCCACGGGGGATTCGGGAAACGGGCAACGGCTGATGCTGGTCCAATGGTTCCATTATTGAAAATTAAAACTAGACTCGACTCGGGCAAATTGGATATCGCAGATAAAGCTTGCTGCTTGCAGGTTTGGCCAAGATTATACGTCAATTTACAGTTTGCGGGGACAGAAAACTGACAGTTTCTTATCACTGAAATGTGGTCATAAGTCAAGCCAATAGCCAAAAGAGGAAATTACTGGTAACAGAGTAGCTTAAGATAAAAATTTGTAATATCATGTTGAAAAAAATCAGTTGATAATTTGCAGTTAAAAATGAAAGAATTCAGAGATAAGCGTATGCGTAACCAAAATTTCAAAATTTTGACTAGAAATATCTGGGAAAAAAAATAATTTCTGTGGTCATTAAAAGGTGATTGGAAATATTTTTTATCTAACTCTTCTAGTCTATTTTTGAAATTTTTATGACACTTGACCTTTGAGCTAGTTGTGAGGCATACTCGAATTTTATTTTGTGACAATTGAACGACTATTTAATAAGGAAAGGTGGGGAAACGTTTCCCACTAATTTCTATATTAGACAATGGGGCCAATTATTGATAAAAAAAATAGCATAATCGCAAGGGTATCCAGCTCCCATAATGAAAAACATCTAAAATACACAACTTGAAATCACAATACTTACCTAAATCTAAAAGGTCTGCCTATGTCTATGACTTGCTACGACGTTACAGCATTTAAAAATCGCGCCTACCGAATGTTCTGTTTTGATTGGTCGTGACGTCATCTGATTAGAACATTCAAAACACACAGTAATTATTAAAAATATGATAAAATGCATCAAATTGCAATCCAAAATTGAAACAAAATGGCCACAAAAGTAGAATTTTTTTAGTGACCGCAGCACCACCTATATTTCTTGAAAACAACGAATTTTTAAATCTACACACAAAAATTTAAAAACCTCCTAAAAATTATTTTTTTTTACTCCAAACCACAGTAAGCAAAACTAACTATGAAATTTCTCATCTTTATAATCAAATCCACCAAATTGATTAATTAAATTAATTAAACTTTGTTTAAATTCAAATTTCTAAATTCTATTTCTCCTTCAACTCCATCAAGGCACATTTTCCACATTAGCTAGAAATAAAACCGTGGGCAACACGTTTGGGAGAATGTAGCGGTGCCGAACGTGATGTCAGAGGGTTGATTGTTCGGTTGGTTGCAGCCGCATGACATCATTAAACGTTGGGGGAAAAGTGATGTTGGTGGCGCATTTGAGCGCGAGACGGCGCTGAGCCGAGCGTCGACTGCAGTCGCAGTGCCGAGATGTGTTGTAATAATTTTTTTTATTTTTTTTTTATTTTGTTTCATGGCTGTCATGTAGGATGGGACGATTGAATTTGAAGAGTTCATAAGAGCTTTATCCGTCACTTCCAGAGGAAACTTGGATGAGAAACTCTCGTGTAAGTAATTTTTATTTTTATTTTTATTTTTTTTAATTGTTAAATGAAAAATATTTTCTGCTAAAAATCTGAAATTATGAAAAACTTGTCTCGCAAGTTAGTTGTTTTTTTTTTTTTGGTTTTTTTAATTTAACAAAACCACTTTATTAACAGAGCTTGGTTTTTTACGCATCAAAAATTCAGTTTTATGTGTACACATGCACTAAAACATCGCATAAATAAGCAACGAAAACATTAAAAAATTTATTCTTTATCAATTCTAATTAACAAAATTGTTGCAATAGAAAATTAAAGCCTGTTGTACGTGTTCCACAGTCAGAGAATGTCATTAATCAGTTTAAATACACTTAAATCGAGAAAAATATTCCTCGACCATCACAACTTGTAACTGGAGCATATATTTAAAATTAGTAATTTCGGTATTAGAATAAACTTCTGCTAATGATTCGGCAGTTTTATCGCCATTGAGAAGATCAATTTTAATTTTAGCATGGAAAAACCCTCTTTTTTTCAAAAACATTTTTAAAAAATTTTTTCCATTGGCTTTCTTCTTGGTGGAACTGTGGCCATTTGATTTTATAATTCTTTAATTAATTTTACTGAATCAGAAATTGTAACATTTTCAAACATTTAAACATTTTCAGAAAAAATACAATTTTATGTCATATAATTTTTATTTTTTTGCATTTATCCAAGCTCAATTTATTAATATTGTAAATTAATATAAGTTTGTAAAAATCATACTTTCTTCAATGAAGACTAAAAACTTTACTATTTTTTTTCTCATCATTTGATGTACATTTCTCTCGTAGCAATTGTTTCGTGTCTTTGAAAACATTTATATACTTATCATCTAACATTGCATTTTATCATGGAAAATTCGAAATTAAATTCTTTCATACAAAAAAAAATTAAAACGCACTTTTTTTTACCAAAATATACTGTGATAAATTCAGCAATTTTAGATTAATAGAAGAACCTTGTAACCTTTTCAGGTTTTAACTTGTTTTACATACCGTAACCCTTTACGTAGAATTATCAAATTTTTTTTCTATAAAATTTTACTATACTTTTCTAGTAATTTTTCAAAATATACCCGAACTGCGAAAAGTTCAACAGGTCGAATGAATGTTGTTAACATGGTCAATAAATGAAATTGCCACGTCGCAATGACAAAATGAACGTTGTAAAATGTTAGAGAAGTGACTGGTGTTGTATAATTAGAGTTACCGGTATTTGCTGTTTGGAGTAATTGGATGGATTTTGTAATTTATAACTAAGGGAATTGGTGCAACTCAGGTTGGGCTTCAATGCATCTAAATGGAGTTGTGGTTGTAGTTTTTTTTTTAAGTGAAAAGTAGGGTAAAGGTAAATTGATGCAAAATGGTCAGTACAGCTGAATCAATTGCTTCAAGTTAAAGCTGTGTGTTCAATTGAAATGGGCTTTGTAAAAGCACATTATCTTTCTCCCTGAAGAATTGCAACACTACTAAGTGTTTTTGGGAATTGAAAATGCTTTCAAAGAGAGGAAGTAACGACTGTGAAGCAGAGAATTGCAAATGATTAACTTCATTGGTTTTAAAAGAAAGGATGGTGAGAAACAAAGAGCTTGTAGGTTGTTTATAAATAGAGACAGGGTAAATGCATAATAAGTGTAATTTACCATTTGTCAGCATTTTTATCATAAATTTGATAAAAATTATTGCATGAAATAAAAACTCTTTTATTAGAAAATATATTGGAAAGTTGATGGAAAATGTATATTTCACAATCTGAAAAACAACTTTCACGTAACTTTGTAAAGTTGTCTTTACTACAACTACTTTTCAATGAAAAGCCCGCCATTCTCATAATCTAAATAGAAAATTGTTATAAAATCAAGACAAGTTAATTTTCTATTACAATTTTTCATCAACTTCAGATTTTGTAGAAATTCAACTTTTTACAACAGCTTTCCAATAAATATTTCATTGGAAAAATTCTAATTCATGCAGTGAATTATACTAAATATAGTATTTAAAAAAAAAATTCTAATTTTAAATGCTCTATCCTTCATTTTTGCATAATTTTTGTTTTTATAAATTGGATTTAGTAAGATTTTACATATGTATTTCTGTACATAAAACTCAATTTATTTTGGCCGCGGCTGCTGCCAGGGGGAAATCCCTGACTAGAAGAAAACAAAAAATGGCTGCTGCCAGGGTAATCCTACTCTGGCATAAAAATAAGAAACGGCTGCTACCAGGGTAATCTTACCCTGGCATGAAAACGAAAAATGGCTGCTACCAGGAGTTTTTCCCTGGCATCAAATAAAAAAATGGCTGCTGCCAGGGATATATTAGTATTCGGCCAGGAAATTTCTCCCTGGCACCAAAAACTCAAAAATGGCTGCTGCCAGGGGTTTTTCCCTGGCATCAAATAAAAAATGGCTGCTGCCAGGGGTTTTCTCCATGGCATCAAAAATTTAAAAATGGATAATATCAGGTACTCATTTATGGCATAAAAACATGTAAATTGATTGCTATTAGAGAATTTCTTTCTGATCAAACATAACTGCTGCAATGGTATTATTTTATAAAATTCAATTTGAAACTTCGCACCAATTAAAACTTTTAACTATTTGAAAATTATTCTTCAAACACCATCTCTGGTGGCAATCAATTTTTATATTTTTTTTGCCATGATGGCAGCCATTTTTAAAGTTTTGATGCAATGGAGAAAGCCCCTGGCAGCAGCCATTTTTTATTTGATACAAGGAAAAAACCCCTGGCAGCAGCCATTTTTGAGTTTTTGGTGCCAGGGAGAAATTTCCTGTCCTAGTACTAATATATCCCTGGCAGCAGCCATTTTTTTATTTGACGCCAGGAAAAAACCCCTGGCAGCAGCCATTTTTCGTTTTCATGCCAGGGTAAGATTACCCTGGCAGCAGCCATTTCTTATTTTTATGCCAGGGTAGGATTACCCTGGCAGCAGCCATTTTTCGTGATTTTAAGTCAGGGCTTTTCCCCTGACAGCAGACACTTCGATTTAATTTTATAAAAACCCAAAAAAACGTTTTTACAAAACCTTTTTAAAAACTTGAATTCTCGTCACGATTTTAAATGACTGACAAAAGAAGACTGAGAAAGGTGAAAAATGCCACAATAAAAAACAAAGTAGTAAATGAGATGTCTCTTTAGAACTCGGAAGAATAAAAATCTTCTAAACCTGTCACACTGACACACGACTTAATTAAATCTTTGAAATAACGCTTCAATTGCATCATTTTATTTACAGGGGCCTTCAAACTCTACGACGTGGATAACGACGGCTACATCACCAAAGACGAAATGTACAACATTGTGGATGCAATCTATCAGATGGTGGTAAGTAATACCCCGCCCCCTAGTGTCAGAAGAAAAAACTAGTTTTTTTTTTTTTAAATAGAAACTAAAAAAAAAAAAAAAAGTGGAAAAAGTTTTTCTAGTTTTAGTTTGGAAAAAAAGTGTTCATGCACGAGTGTAGCAAAGTCGATTCGTTCTATAGGATGGATTTTAATTCTCGTTGCTAGGGTAACCAAGGCAATATGGGCGACGAAGATAATACGCCCGAGAAAAGGGTCGAACGGATATTCAGTCAAATGGATAAGGTGAGAGAAACTGTGATTGATGTGCAGCTGCTATGTATGTGAATTTTTATTTAAAGTTAAAAAAAAAAAAACTTTAAAAGAAAACAGACGAAGATTTGTGAATGTATGCATGTGAGGTTTTAAGATCTTTTGTTTTTGTTTTTGTAATGTTAGAATAACGACCAGCGGCTTAGTTTGGAGGAGTTCAAAGAGGGTTCGAAGCAGGACCCAAAGATAGTTCAGGCCCTGTCTCTATACTCATCGTAAAGATTAATCAAGAAAGAATTTAAAGATACGCTTTCAAGTAAGTTTCAAAGGTTTGAAAGTAACGCAGTTTTAAAGGTCAACTGAACTTGTTTATTATTAAAAATGAATCTATTTGTCACTGGTGTGATGTGTTGAGAAAAATATATTATTGAAATTATTGTTAAATTATAATAATGCTATTCTATCAAACCGTATTGTCATATATCAGTCATCAGTACAGACCAAAATAATGGCATAAAGTTGTTTATGATTGTTTGTTAAAAGAAAATTGCATTTTGGAAATGCCTAGACTGATGTCACTAAACTCACATCAGCTGCCCCTTGTAGCATGAATTGCCTGCAAGGCTTACACTTAAAATCAACACATGTATTGCAGGCAATTCATGCTACAAGGGGCAGCGTGGATTGCTGTACAACTTTAAAGTTAAGTGAATCGAATTGGTTTAATGTGAAAAATGAATAAACTTGTCATTTATATCGTACTAATTAATTGTCGCCAAAAGATGTTTTAACCCCCTAAATTTTGTGAAAAATAACCACAAAAACCTTTTCGTGATCGTTTATTTATAGGAAAATAAAATATGGTAGAGGGAAACCTGGCTCTTGCTAGTTCCAAGCTTAATCCTAGTTAGTGAGAAAACCTGGCATGACTACACAGATTCAACATGAAAAATGGCAGAATACGATGCAAATCACTTACAGTACCTGTCAGCACATATGCAACTTGTGTGGATTTGCGCATGCCCATGACCTGCTGACGACATTGCTTTTGCCTCCTCCCAAATTCCTATAAAGCATTTTTATGTCGACAAATGATCACTAAAGAGTTTTCGCGATCGTTTTACATAAAATTTAAAGTACCCGTATTAAAACATTATTTGGCGACGATTAATTAATGTTTAATATGATGAGTTTACTCATTTTTCATAATAAACCAGTTCGGTTTACTTCACCTTTAATGTACGAGATGGTTACAGTAGATTTATTTGCACAACGAACCAGTTTAGTTAACTTGATTAAAGTAAAGCCTAGTTCCAAATTTTACCACTAGATGGCAATGCATATTTTCTCAACGAGGCATATTGGCTACTGTCAATCCTTTTAATTTTCTAACCGGAAGTGACTTAAAATACGATGTTGCAATATGAAAATGATTTATTTATACTGTTAACATTGTAATTAAACTTCAGCGCATTGTTTACATCTTCTTGTCAACTTTTAATTTAATACCGTGAAGACGTAAAACCATCTTACCGCAGCGCACGATATTTACATATCTCGCTGTTAATGCAGATTCTGGAATTGTGGGAGAAGTCATTTAAATTTAATTCAAAATGGCTGCATTTTTACGTTTTTTCTCGGCTAAATGCAAATGCAAATGCAATTTTCGTGTCTTTGCACGTCGACATATTGTGACAGTTGAGTGGCAAGTGTGTAATTGCACTTGTGAGATGCTCGAAAGCGAAAAAAAAAATCCCTTTTACAAACATTTATGCATTTGAACGTTGGAAATAAAAAAAATGTCAGGATTTAGAATTTAAATCGCCTGTAATCTTTCATCAAATGAAATTAAATGTCAATTAAAACGCTGTATTTAAAGCGGATTTCCAACAAGTGAGGTAAATCTCACTACCGGTTGGACAAAAATCCATAAATTTTGTAATTCCCTATTTCAGGCAAATGTACTTGTGTGTAGAACATGAACTCAACCGGAATTAATTATCATACTCAAAATTTATTTATTTTATTTTTTATTTTCCCACTAAAGTGCGCTCAGTGTTATAAACGTTACCATTACAGTAACAGTGTTACCGATAACGTAGCTAGTTACTTCAAACGCCATTGCTTATTGTTTCATTTGCTTGGTAATTTCTCAGCAATCACCGCAAAATTAATATTTTTAATTTTACAATTTCAGCAAAGTTATAGTAACGGTAACGTTATTGTAATGGGAATTGTAACGATTCTAATTTTTTCGATAGTTATATTTTTACTACGTGTATAACTGTAACGGCAATTAGTTACCATAAAAAGAGTAATATTTACTCTATCCTATCCCTAATGCACTAGTTTTAAAAAAAAACAACTTATTTTTCTCTCTCTTAACAGGTTTTTGTGGTTGGTTAGGACTTTGTCTTGCGAAAACAACTCCCAGGACAACGAACGACACGATACTTCACTCCAAACATCACTTTTTTTTTTCTTTTATTCCAATTCTTTTCCACGTTTCTAACGAACATTTATCACAAAAATCTTAACAAATGCACCAATAACTAACATCTAAAACATATATATCTACACATAAAAATTAAATTAAAAAAAAAAAAAAAAAAAAACTAAAAAAAAAAAAAAAAAAAAAAGATTAAAAAAAATTCAAAGTCGATGTAATAATAAAAAAGAGAAGAGGCAAACTCCTAACCGTTTCGTTTGCACTATGTGTGTCTGTCTGTCTCTCGATTGACCTGCTGCCGCTGCTGCCCACCTTCGGATGTGATATTGTTTCCTAGCGTCATGGAGACGATCACCGATGATTTTTTGGGGACTATGTCACCACCCTCCTCTTCACTTCACTTCACTTCACTTCACTTGACACACAAGTGTCTAGTGTCGCTGTGATCCACGCTTCAACCCCGCCCGTTCTTATATTCGCCTTCAATTGGGGTTTTCAAATTCAAATTTCACGTTCAAATTAAAAAGAGAGAGAGAGAGAGAGAGCGCCGCAAAGGGAAAAATAGTGGAACACCACCGAAAAGCAAACAAAACATTTACCAGGAGTTTTTTGAAGCGAATTTTATTCTCTGCCAAGTGCTCTGTTTCCTTTTCGGTGGACATTTATCGTTCCTCGTTTTATCGCCTATGCGTGCGCTCTCGTGTCGATATTAGGAACTATTAGGCAAGTCAGTTTTTCGAATCTCGTTGACAATCTATTTAAATACGAATTATTTTCTTCGTTTCGTACATGATTGGTGCCTAAGGCGTCGTCTAAGGCAGCTATCCTTCCCATAAACCCCTCTTAGCCATTTCCCGTGACCCTTTGCCTTCTTTCTCAGTCAAAAATTTCTTATTCTTCCACGCCCTCTAGCTGCAAATCACACGCTTAAGTTGAAATATATATTTAAACGAAAATTTTAATATTTCTATTTATTGTTCGATAATAAAAATATATTTAAAAATTTTTCGGGGTATGTTGCATCACAGATTTGTGTGAAATGATAAAAAAAAAATTGAAAATAATGTAAAAAAAAATCAACTCCAAGACAAATGTTTGTGGCAAAAATCGTGCA
Organism: Geophilus truncorum; assembly: GCA_034695745.1. Taxonomy (NCBI): domain Eukaryota; kingdom Metazoa; phylum Arthropoda; class Chilopoda; order Geophilomorpha; family Geophilidae; genus Geophilus; species Geophilus truncorum. The sequence goes on from JAQFZP010001703.1 coordinate 14,577, forward strand.
CTTTTGTGACGTAGCTGGCTTATGATGCAAAAATGATGACATGTAATTGATTTGTATTGATTTTTCAGGTTAGAAAAAGAGATAAAAACCAAAATTGTGATTATTAGTGTGAATATTCGTGATTAATGCCAAAAAAAAAAGCTTAGTTCTGAGTTGTTAGTGATATAAGTCAAGTAAAGGCGCCATTTTTCATTGTATATTTTGATTTATTCATTTAGTAAATAGTAGTTTGAAAAGATTACTCAATCTCGTGCACTGTTGGTATAGTGAGATCTTTTATTCTCTTTAATCATCGGGCTTATTGCTGTGATTTTTGACCTTTTCGAGTCTAAACCTGGAATACGATGTGAATTTATCGTTAATTTAAACTTTTATTTCTTGTGTGGTGTTAAAACATAAAAAATAAGTAAAAAAAAAAATAATATACATTGGCCTTAAAATACATGTCATGTTGATTAAATTACGTAAAAATCAAACGTAGTTGCACTTGGATTACTTTCCTCCGTTTTTTAGCCACCTGTCGTTGATTTATCAAACTAAAAAATAAACATTCGTATTAGAATTTGCGCAAATCTGTTTTTTATGATAAGAGAAGGGTATTTAACGTGTTTCTTTATGTTAAAATGTTTAAATACAACATTCATACATCTCATATCATGAATAACAAGGTTTGTGTCTTTTCAAATAAAATAACTAAAAATAAACATATTTGTATTTACAAATTAATGCCTATGTAGAACAACCTGTTTGCTCATGTTTTTGTACATTATAACTGTACATATGACTGTTTAATAATTTTTTTTTTGAATTTTTTTTTTTAGTTTTTTCTTTTTAAATATGGCGCTTTGCTGCACTGCACATTCTGATCTCGACTTTCAAAGGCAAACTGGTTGTAACCATGAGTCAAATGATACATAGATAGTGGCAAGTTGCTTTGTATGTTCCTGTAGCTCTGGGTGTATCATATACAATAATTAATAATTATAACATTCAATATTAATTGTCTCAGTTTTCTAAATGCTAGATGATATGCAATGAAAAAAAAAAAGGGAAAAAATGGAAATTTAATCTTTAAAAGAAAGGTAATCTTTGAAAAAAGTGGAAATTTTGTTACGTTAAGAGTCAGTTGCATCAACGAAAGTTAAAGTTAACTGGAGTTTAACTAATGTTAAAAGTATTAGAGTTTGCGAAAGCAGAACATATCTTTCGTAAAAGTAAACGAAAGACGCATCTTTTGAATTTGCGTCTTTCGTTTGCGTTTATCTGAGTTGCGTTGTGTTTTTTGCTGGAACTCTGTTTTACCTTTTCTTGGTGAAACTGAACGTCAATATTTTTTCGTATTTGGAGTCATTAACTAAAAAAGGTAAAAAATTGAGTGTTGTTTAATACGATATGCACCAATCACCAAAATGAACAGTGTAGTTTGGCAATACCTACCTGTACACATGAGGTTTTCACGTGTCCATCGATTTACTACTTGCAGTCATTCATTTTCTTTTTTTCACATTTCTGGTTTTCCCACACGCTCGTGTGAATATTGTAATTCACAAATTAAATTTAAAAATTATAAAATAAAAAATAAAAATAAAAAAAAACCCATCTCATCTCTCTTCTCTATCTCTCTTTATCTATCTCTTTATAGCTTTAACTAGAAGTGACATGTTTAAAATCTAATTATATATACATAAATAAATAAATAAAAAATTTAACTTTATTATTATTATTATTATAATTAAAAAAAAATTATAAATAACTAACTAACTAAATAACTAGTGGCTTAATCTTGTCTTTTTGCACATTATATGAACCAAACAAAATGAGAACAATTCGTGTAATTTCAAGTGTAGTTTATGTGCTCAACCATAAATATTATAAAAATCTACAAAATTATATGATTGTAAAGCTATTACCAATTATTAGACACTTTTCAAACTTAAAAAATTGAATTGTTGAGTAATATTTTGGTGCAGCCATCTTTAACTGTTGATAACTAGTGTACAATTCTGTCAATCTCCTCTTGCATATTAAAATGTTTAATTAATTAAGCCTTACACTGCATAATTACTGCTTTTACTTATCACACAATAAATAACAAAATTATAAATTTTTTTAATTTTTTTTTAAATTTAAAAATAAAACAACATTTTATTATAAGTAAATCCGTAATTTATGCAGTGTTAAAGCAGTTTGAGGCTGAGAGGTGAGTAAAGCAGTGATTTACTGTAAATTTTGTTTTTACAAGTTAAAAAAAATGGCCTCTGATCATTAATTAAACTTCATCAAGACAATATAAATTATATATGTATATATAAATACATAAGATTACATATTTTTTACTCGTTTGGTCGAAGATCATGAACTGTTTTTTATTTTTATCTTTGTTTTTTGATTGGATTAAATAAGTGTAGTATTTGGTATTTAGTATTTGTTCTTTATCATTGTGTTTATGAGAATAATGTACTTAAATAAGGTTTAAAATGACAATTCACTCTCTGAAACTATCTCTATCGCTTTTTTCTTCGATTCTAGAGGTTTGGGTAGGAGTTAGGATATTTTTCCTTTTTTCTATAAAAAAAAAAGTTGCAAAGAAAAATCACCTGCAGTTTAATAATGTCAAATTTTCATCATGTCGATTTTAGGTTTTTTAGTCTTGTGATTTGTTGTAAGTTTTTAGATTTTGTGTTGAGGTAGTATAATATTGTAATATGAGTTTGGAAATTACAACTTTTAAAAAAAAAATGAAAAATGTTTTTATTGTTTAATATTTTCTTGATTTACTTTTTTCTTTTTTGTTGACAAATAAAACTGATGGTTTCTATTTGAGTTTGTCTTTATTGTGTTACAGTAAGTGCCCTGCATGGTGATGCATACTAGCGAGAGAAACAAAAATCTAATTGTTGTTTTGCCTGGTAACCATGACAATCCAGAAAATGATTGACGTTTAAGTCAATCATTTTCCGGATTGTCATGCGCAGTT
>JAQFZP010001704.1:0-17547 GCA_034695745.1 Geophilus truncorum
TCTCAGTCTCGGTCGTGCGCCGTCGTGAGCTAAGCCTAAATGTGTCGGTGCGTGCGAAGCGATTTGTCAGGCCGTGTCGGACCGATGTGCGATGGTTCGGACGGGTTTTGAAGCGGATTTCGCGAGGTTCGGAGCGATTAGGACGGGGTGAAGGATGTCCGCCGCGCTCTTGATCGCCAGCCCTCCATAGGAATGGCCTTATCACGTGCAAGGTGATGCGTTGCTGAGGTGTTAAAGGGTTAAGGACTGACTTATTCCTCATTTAGAACCGTGGAATTTGTACTCTTGCCCCATTAAAGCAGCAGTGTGGGGTTTCGGGGTTTTAAGGACGGGTGGGGGTGGCTTGCAATGGCGGCCATTTTGGTTTTATACTGATTTTTTTTTTTTTTTTTTTTTTTTTGGGGGAATTTTTTTTTTTTTTTTTTTGGTGGAATTTTTTTTTTTATTATTGTTACGAGGTTTCGGTTTTTAGAGACAAAGGATTATGGTTGATTTGTATTTTGTAGTGGTTAAGGGGTTAGGGTTATTTTGGGGTTTTTTTTTTGGGTTTAAGGGTCATTTTGTTTTTATTTATTTTATGTTTCGAATGTTTTATCTTGTTTCGATTTTATTATCATTGAAACTTAAGAAATAATAATTCGTGTTTATTTTTTTTTTTATTTATTTAAATGTGTTAAACCCAGGAATTATGATTAATTTTGACTTTTTTTTAATTTTTCAATAATTTTTTATGATAAATTAACATAAAATTGACTTTTATGTGTGAACAACAACAAAATAAGCTTGCAAATAACAAGTGGGCTTATTTTTTTAGTCATTTAAATTTCACATTTAAACAATTTTTATGAAAATAACAAAAAAATCATTTTAAAAAAAAAAATCTTACTTAACCCTAATTAGCCTGAAATTCACATATCTAATCCCCACATAAATTAGATGTATGTTTTAATATTCAAAAACACGAAAACCGACAGAAACGATTTTCTGTGTTAAATGAATGCAATTAGGCCTACTTTCAAATTCAAACACAAAACTTTAAAAAAAAAAGTGTTTACATTGCAGGTGAAAAACAAACGAAGAAAGAAAAGAGAGAAAAACATGCTAAAGCCCTTTACTTTCTTTTTATTTGCTCTCAGGCCCGAAAATAACACGACACCAGACACGGGAGAAAATGTCGACAAAATCGACAGCCAACAGCAAAAGATGGAAGAGACGAAGACACGAGAAAGAGCTCCACCACCAGATGGCACTGGTCATGTTTACGAGGGAGGGGACTCAGAATACGAGGAAGAAGACAGGTAAAAGGTCACATTTTTTTACCTTACACACAACCTCCATTTTGAATACAATGCAACGACGCTCGTAAAAATAACAATAACAAAAATATTTTAAAAAAAATTTTTGGTTATTTTTTTTTTAGTTTTTTTTTTGTGTTGTGTTTTGTTGTTGCGGATGGAATATTTTTATTTTTAGAATTGTTTGATATATTTATTTATTTTACGATTTTTATTGATTTATTTCAGGTATGTGAATTGAAATGTATTTTTATACCAACAGGAAGTTGGAGAATGTGTTTCTGTGGTTGTTTTATGCACATGTGGCGCTGTTTTGAGTTTCCGGAGTTTCTAAAGCCATTGGGATGCTTTGCATTTGTTATCAATTTCTTTTTATTTATTTATTGAGTTCTGTTTAATAAATTGATTGATGTAACTGAAAATCAGAAATTAGTTATTGACTTGGAAAACTCGAATAATAAAAAAGAATTAATTTTAGAAAATAAAACTAAAAAAAATATTTTTAATAAATATTCAAGGTCACAATAGACAATTGTATAAAAGGAAAATAGGATTACTATTGTTGCAATGTGACAAAATCAAAAATTTATCTTATTTATTTAAGGAAGTTAGGTGTGTCTAGCAGATGGTTGGTTACGTTAGTTGTTATTGTTAGATAGATAGGAAATTTTCAAAATGGCTGACTTGTGAGTGATATTTTTCAGATCTGGGTTTCTAATTGGCTATTGTTGACTGTTTTGAACTGGCAAAGTGGCAGTTGTTGCTGTTGATTGTTGATTCCATTAGCAACATGAGACTTATCTGGTGTGGGAATTGAATTTACTGCAATGGGTTCACAACAAACCAGTTAGCAAAGTGGCTCCATTTATATTTTTCAATTTGAAAACACGAATGGAACTCATTTTGTGTATCGAGCAAATAAAGTTTATGTCAACGGTCAGTCGCAGCCAATAAAAACAAAGATTAGTTTTTGCTTTAAGTCGTTATAGAAGATAACGTAACTAAAAATAATTAACGTTGGATGTTCGATGTTTTCCTGCAATTCGCATAAATTCACACATTGTAGAAATTTTTAATTTTAGGTTTTTTATACGCACCCTTGTGTCAGAAATCGGAATTTAAATTTTTTTTTATAAATATGAAAGTAATTTAATTATATTTTATTGTTGTTTACTGTCACTGGATGTCGCTTTCACTTTTCCCACTGACCTAGTTGTGTTTGTTTTTTTTGATACTTTTTTTTTTTTTTTTACTTGGTATGTTTAACTTGGGAAAAAATAAAAATAAAAGTCTCAGAAGAAAAAAGTTGAGGAGTGAAAGAAAAAGCAATAAAGAGTTTAAAGATGAACTCTTATGTTGCAACTTCAAACGTCTAAAGGAAAATGAAGACAATTCAAGATCAAATTTAACAGACACTTTAATTAATATAGAATATAAAAAATTTAACAAAATGATGTGAACTGTGACATTTGTATACAGTTGTTACATCTGTCATTGAATGTTTTATTTTTCGAAAACAGATGGCAGTTATTGAAACTTGTGATGATCACTTGTACATGGTTGAATTTTGTTGTTTTCAGTTTGGAAGATGACGACGAAGATGACGAATGGAAGCCGTCTGGGTGCCGTCAACCGCGGGTAATGAAGAGACCGTCGAAGGGAAGGAAAAAATACGAAAATCAACGGCAGACGAGGTCGCAAAGCAAAGCCACGCTCACCGACAGAGACATAGACGGAAAGTAAATAGAAAATGTTATGCTTGGTTCACACTACGCCATAAAAAACGACGGGAAAGAGAATTTTGTTCGGTTTTTCTGTCGTGAATGATGTCGCTTCCTGACTAGAAAACAGACAACGAGAAAAGTAGAATGTGTTTTTACTTTTTCTACAACAGAAAACAGAATTTTAGAAAATAAGTATTAGGGCTTGATCGATTGTAAAATCGGTATCGGTATTGGCCGATATTTTGACTGCAGATTTCGAATTTTTTTGCGAATATCTGCAGCTATTAAATTTTAGTTTATGTATTTTAAAAAAAAAAAAGAAAAAGATTTTATGAAGATTTTTTTGTGATAAAAAAATAAAAAAAATTAATATTTAAAATTTTTGAAATATTGGAATCAATATCGGTCGACGGTGGATTTTTTGTTTGGAATATCGGATATTGGTCGATTTCCGATTTTTATAATATCGGTCAAGCCCTAAAAATAACCAATTTTTTGAATTTCATTTTATATCATCAGAATGGAGTCATCTGTTTCTATTGTGATTGTGACTAGGCCTTATGGGTAGTTTATTTGTCGTTTAAGTTGAGTTTTCTGTCGTCGTAAAAATTCCTTTTTCTGTTTTCGGTTTCTGTTTTCCGTTGTAGTGTTAGTGTGAACCTAACAATAAAAGGATTCTATTAGCGCCATCTATGATTTAAATTGTAAACTAGCTGCATTCAAAAAACTTAGCAAACGTGAAGTCACTTTCATCGTATTTAACCAATGCAGTAAAACGGAAGTGACGTCACAAGATTTTTTCAATTTGAAATTTTCGAACGTGTTTCTCTGTAATGGTGTTTAGTAACTAAGTTTTAAGTTTGGATAATTAAGTGATGCGTTCGTTTTTCCACCAGATTACTGCGACGCCAGTCGTTTTCGCAAGAATCGCACGAGGGAGATGAAACGAACGAAGAGGAAGAGGAGGAGGAAGAAGATGGGGAAGAGTACGAGCAGGTGGCGCGAATCCCCGCGCTCAAAGTGAGCCTGAAGAGCTGCTACGCGGGCAACTCGTCTTCGAGTAGGCAAATGGTAAACTCGTCACAACGTCATCACGACTCGAACAAATCGGCACTGTTTCGAAGCAGAGTGTGCGGAGACTGCGGGCTCAAACATTCGATGGGAGAATGTCCTCTGATCACTCCTACGTTGGTAGTCTCCGATTCACCGTACGACCCTGAAATGACATTAGTGCAAGCGGAGGCAACACTCCCACAGGTAGTTTGAAGGGGAAATCAAAAATGGTAGTCAGATGAATCGTGAAAGAATAAAACGAGAAAAGTTTATTCGCGAGATTCGTGAATTGCATAATTTGTGGAACGAAATCACGAAGTCACTTTTTCGTCTTTCTTGTCTTCTTTGACTTTTTGCATCAGTTTTAGGAAAAGTGACTTTACAGAAAAGACAATAAAAACGTTTTTTGATAAGTGACTCTTGGGAGTCACTTTCTCGTCTTATCAAGTTGCCTTAATACTAATTGAAAAATAAATTTTTATAATTTTAGGTAAACTTAAGTATAAATATCGTATTTTCTAAGTTAGTGCAATCACGGTTTATTTGCTAAATTTATTTTTTCCCGAATTTTGTCATGTTTTAATTTTTTTTTTAAATAAGTTTTTAGTTGATTTTAGCATTTTTGTTGCTATAAATAATACGGTACTAAATAACTTCAAAGATTTTATTTATGTTTTTGTAATTTAATTTATAATTAACTAAAATTTTAAATTTTAAAATAGTTAAAATAGTTTAAACCATGTCATTGTCAGGATATAACAGTTTGTGAATAAGATTTTGCCATTTTTCCTGGTTGCGATTAAAATTTGCGCAAATTTCGTCATCTCGAGAGCAAATAACCTGAGATTTAAATTTTTGTAAACAAAATATGAGATTTTTATTCAAAAATATAATAATTGCATGAATAATGCAGTGCATTGAGTTAACCTAGTAATTTGAAAGTTTTGGAAACAAAGGTTATTAACTGATTAAAATTTGAAAAGTTACAAAACATGTTTTGGAAGTTGTCGGAGATATGCGATACTTACTAGAATTTTTTTTTTAATTTTTAATTTCAGGGATTGAAACTTGAAACTGTAGATAAAATTCACGGGCCAAGTATTTTTGCAACTGAGAAAATCCACAGGTATACCCAATTCGGACCGTTGGTCGGGCGAATGGTTTCCGAAGCCGAGATATCCGAAGACGCCAATTTAAAGAACGTGTGGGAAGTGAGTTTTTATAATTTTTTTTAAATAATTTTTTGAAATTTAATAATTTTTTTTGGAAAATTTTATTTAGGTCTTCAGTGAGACCAAAACCTATTTGGACACGAGCGATCCGGCTTCGAGCAATTGGTTGCGTTACATGCGGCCCGCCATGACCCGAGACGATCGGAACGTTGCTGCCGTGACCAAGATGGACGGGCGGTTGTACTTTGTAACGATACACGACATTGCAGCTGGCAGCGAGCTATTTTACTGGTCGGAAGATCCATCGGTCACGTGGTCGAAAAAGAAATTAGAAAAAACAAGTAACTGTCGATTTAGTGGATTTCGGGGCTTCGAATCAAATTTTTTATTTATTTATTTATTTTTTTGTTTTGTTTGTTTATACTTTTGGTTCTGGTTTGAAGAAACCTGAAAATTTCAGTTTCCATTCGGTTTTCACTTTGGAACTCTGTTGAATATTTTCATAAATTTTACTAAAAATTAATGAAAACTTTAAAATAACAATTAACAAGATATAAATTTTATTTTAATAGCAAAATAATAATAAAAATAATAATAAAAAAAAAAAACATTATTGCATTCAATATCTTAGTTTATAAAAATGGTTTTTAATACACAAAATGAAAAGAGAAAGCATTTTTCAAAATCCAGCTGAAAATTTTAGTTTTTACTGGTTTTTTATTAGTTTTTAGACTCTTTCTGGTTCGAAGCCCTGAATTTTTAACTTTTTTTTAATTTTAAATTTTAAATTTTATATTTTTTAGGTTGTGGCGGCTGCAATCAGCGATTTGAGCATCCTCTGTACTATCGAATGCATTGCATGATCTTTCACGATCCGAATTTCAGCCTTACCATCAGAAAATATCATTGCAAGGCAAGTGACGTTTGAAACTCAATTTTTACATAACTCTTGAACAACAATATCCAACAGGTTTGTGGTGCGGCAGTGTTGGGAAAAGAGAATATAATGAAACATGCGATGGAAATGCACGACGGAAAAGGTGCATATCAGTGCCAATATTGTAAAAAGGTAGGTTTTATTATAAAAAATAAAAATTGATTTTTAAAATTTTCATTTCACTAGTAAAAAAAAAATAAAAATTAAAAGTGTATAAATTAATAAAGGGTGTGCTGAATGAACAACAACAAAATGACAAACTTTGCATAAAAAAAAGTTGGTCATTTTGTTTCTCACTCCTCCACAAAAACCTCTTAAAGATCATTTTCCAAACCTTCGGGCAAAACCCGGATGCATGCACTTATGATGGGCACGAAATGAGATGCCACGCCCAGTGGCATCGCAGCACCAATTCGCCTCTGATATCTGCACCAGCTTCCAAATATTTTTGCTATATTCACTTTTGCTCTTGGAATCCACCCGCCCCCAATACTTTTTTCTAAACTTTATTACCCCCTTTCCCCCCCCCCCTTTTCACTTCTCCCCCCACTTTTGGTCATGATGGAAATGTTGAGAATGTTATCTCCGCTCTGCTATTTTTCTCCACTCCACAAACCACAATCCTCCGTCAACCACAAAACACAACCTTGGAACGGTTTCAACTTTTATTTATTTGCAGTCGGGTCTCGATTTGTACAACAATGCGTGAAATTGTAATGTAGTAAAATGACAAGTAAATGAAGATAGAAGCAAAGGTTGATAAACAATGAATTGTATTTTCTCAAATAACGATCGGATTGCAAATAGGGTGTGGGTCTCAATTAAGACATCCCCTAAGTTATTAGAAATACTAGGTTTGTTAATTACACTTATGTAAATATTGTTTAAATTGGTTTAAAAAGAGATTTACACACTTTTGGCGGCCATTTACACTAGATTTTACACATGTGCAAATAATAAACAAACCCACCTAGTGAAAATACACGTTTTTGATTATGTACAGAAACATAAAAGTGGGTCTTTAAAGTGTTAGCATTGTTTATAGCATTGTTTCTTAAAGTCGTCGGTCGCGAGTAGATTTCTGATGGGTCGCAAAACTTCCAGTAAAATATTTTTCTAATTTGTACATTTACAATTTAGGGTTGCTATCAGACAAAACATTGTTAGAAATAGATTAGTTTTTTATAAAATAAATTAATAATAAATTTCTAAATTATATTAAAGAATATGTCTAGGTTGGTTGCAAATGTTTGTCGTTTATAAAAAGTGGGTCGTGACTTAAAGTTTGAGAATAACTGAGTTTATAGAAACTACAATGCTAAAATTAAGCAAATTAACTGTAGGTGTAGTATTTGAGAAAATACAGTGATTAAGGTTTCGCCACTTCGATAACACGAAAAACAGTTTACTAAGAAATTTTATCAAAAAAATTAACATTTATAAATGAAATCACAGATTTTAATGTTTTTAAACATTATTTCGTACTTTAAGTTGATTTTGACATTGTGCGAAGGGAAATTTATACAATTTCAATTTATTTTCACAATCAATAATCGATGAATCGCAAATTCCCGTAAAACTACGTGTTAAATCAACCAATGCATCGATGATCAAATTGACGAAATCTTACACAGAAAAATAAAATAAATAAAATGATGAGGGTCCACAACCATAAATACTTTTTAGGCATATTTTAGTGTTTGTTTCATCAGAATATGTGTGAAAATATAGAAAAAATTGACTTGTGACTCAAAATTGTGTGAATTGTCATGTCAAAGTAAAGTCTGTATTGTTTTGTTTTATCACAGGGTGGCGTTGAATTTGGTTTTTACTTTTTAGTACCACAATTTGTCACTAAGAGTGAGAACGAGTGTCACACTTCTATCTTTATTCACTTGTAGCTTTAAACTTGTAAAAAATTAACGATTCATGCAAATGTCGGAAAAAACGAAACCCGATTTCGCTTTGTCAAATTGCGAAACATTTTTTCAAAAAATCCCAGCTCGCTCCACCGGTCTGGCCACAATTTTTCTGCCTTTCTCAAAACTTATTTCACCTCTTTTTCGGACTTTGATCATCCATCTCTCCAACTCTCCAACTCTCCCCCCACCCCCCACACACACACATTTTCCCCAAATCTTTCTAGAAAAAATACTGGAGCCACACCCCAGAAATAAGAAAATGGTTAATCATAGGTGACCGATGTGTTTGTTTTTTAGTTTTTCCTACGACTCAATTATCTCGAGATGCACAGAACGTATGGTTGTCGGCTAAACCCCCAACGAAGCCGACCCCTGTGCGACCTCTGCGGCAAGAAATTCTGTCAGCCGCAGAAACTTAAGGTGCACATTAGGCGCATGCATTCTGGTGAGTCCCGCTACTAGCCAACATCCTCAAGACGATTTTCTCTTTTTCGCTTTTTCTTTCTTTTTATTACCCCCCTTTATTTTTATTTTTTTTAACTTCTTTTTTAAAAATTTAAAAAAAAGGGAAATTTAAAAATTGTTAAAAATTCCGCACTTTTGAATGCCCCTCATCCCCCACTTTTTTCCCCCCGACAAAAAAACCGAAACCCACCATTTTGCCTCCATTTTCGAATTGTGTTTGGAGGCAAGATGGGTCCAGCACACACCAACCATGCTTGGTTTTTCTAGTTCTTCCTTCGCCTGCACTCCTTAGACACGCACGTATCCTATAGTTGTAAGCTGAACCCGTGGAAGATGCATCCCTTATGTGATACTTGCGGCAAGAAATTCTGTCAACCTCAACATCTACGGGCTCACATTAAGCGAATGCACTCAGGTCAGTTATGGGAGAGGAAACGAAGAAGCGGATAGTTTTTGTATCTTTTTATTTGAATTTTTTTAACCGGTTTACCCGCAATTTTTTTCTTTTTTCTTCTTTTTGCTTTTTTTTGTTTTGTTTTGTTTTGTTTTGTGTTTGTTTTTGTTTGTGGTAAAAGAGTTTTTGGTGTTGGTTTTGCAGATATGTCTGAGGTGCTCAAAGAATTCCAGTGCAAATCGTGTTTTAAGTTGCTCGGCTCAAGGGCGGCGTTACAGCGTCACTTAAAGGAAGTGCACAACAAAGATCAAAACATTGCTGCAACTTGCGACCGGTGTGGGAAGACGTTTCAAAATAAATCCAACCTGAAAATACACATGCTCACACATTCAGGGGTGAAGCCATTCAGGTAAACACAACGTGGCGAAATGTTTTCAAGAGGATTTAATGGAAATTGGTTTATTATTAAATATGAATCTACACACAAACAATAATTAATTGTTGCCAAATGGTTTTCAGACTTGTTAAAATTTGTAAAAAACGATCTCAAGAATCGAATGTCAGAAGGAAAATATTGTGGGAGCTGTAGCGATTCATGACGTCACGAAGTCCGGTGCTCTCGTAGCGGGAATTGCCCGCAATGCTTTCGTCGTTTTTCAGCGACTGATGTTGGATTTTGTTTCTAAATTCTGTCGAGCGGGATTTTCGCACGTCACAAAGTCAGAAATACCAGAATCCATTTTTATTTTGACATTGACCATTTGCCGACGATTAATTACTAGTCGCATTCATTTTCTTATACGATCGTATCGTTTAAAAGCAGATAGTTTAAGAAAATGAATGCGTTTACTGTTTGTGATGTGTAGATTCACATTTAATAATAAACCAGTTCAGACTAAAATTTAAATCCTTTTAGACTGATTCAATCTAATCGGTTTAGTGAATTTTCGGGATCTATTACTTTATCTAAAGGCACGTAAAAATTTTATAGGTGCTGTGAATCAGGTTGCACAGCGGCCTTTACTACAAAACAGTGCCTGCAATTCCATTACAAAAAAGTTCATGGCTATGGCATGCACAACATGCCGCCCATCGAACGATGTGTTGCCTATACGTTCGAAAGCTACTCCGGAGGCCTTGTGTCGGGCTACGAGAAGACCATGGAGGCCAAGAACAAGACGAGGAAGGAGCGCGGCATGATGGCCAGCGAGACGTCGAGAGATACGATCGGCCTGGGCGCCAGCGAAGACAGCAGCGATGTGGCCAAGTCGTTCCACATTACGCCCAAGCTGGTGGAAGCCGCGCTCAAGACCATGGATCCGGCCGCGTCGCCGCTCCCGAACGACAACAACAACGCGAACATCATCAAACAAGAGGGCGCCTCGTTGCACTCGTCGGTGCTCGACTCGGCCTCGGAGAACAGCACCGTCGACTCGACCCCGATCGCGCCCGGCGCGACCGACATGACCGGCGCTCAGGTGCTGGACGTGGACCACCACCAGGAGATGATCCTCGAGAGCAGCGGCCCTGGCGGAGGAGGCCAGGGCTTGGAGTCGTGCAAGGAGCTCGACATGGTGGGCCTGAAGCCGTCGGTGATCGAGAACCTCGGCCGCCACATGCTGCAACGACAGGCGAGCCTCTTGGCGTTCGGCCTGCCGCCCGCCGCCCGCTCCATGATGGACATGCGCGACTGCAAGAGCGACGGTCACCACTCGCGGGTCCGCATGGATCCCCTACAGCAGCTGGAGCACGACCTGGAGCTCGGACGACACACGCCCGACATGAATCAGTACTCGAACCTGGCGCTGTGTCTCGCTCGCCAGAGGGCGGAGATGAATCTGGCCGAGAGCGAGGCCAAACACGGCCGGATGTCGGAGAACGGCGGAATGGCCGAGCAGCAAGAGATGGCCAACTCCAGCGGTGGAGGAAGCGGCGAGATGTCGTGCGAAGAGATGATGCGACCCGGCAGCGCTCGACTCAGCATGGAGCAGAACATGGAGATGGAGCAGCAGAGGATGATGAACGCGAGTATGGACCTGAGTCACCACCATCAACACCAACACCACGGCATGGACGGCATGGAACACCAGCTGGAGATGCGGCGGCAGCTGGAGCACGAGATGAGCCTGAGTCAGCAGCACGTGAGCGACATGGAGCTGCACCTAGACCTGAGTCAGCGAGGCGAGCGATCACTCAACCACCTCGAGATGAGTCCGCACCGCGACCACCTGCTGGAGCCGGCCGCCGAGCTGATCCACCCGCTGTCGAGGCACCACGTGACGTCGGAGATGTCGCACGCCGGATACAATTTGAGCCAGCACCGCGCCGCGTTGCCCTCGCCGCTCGGTCGCCACCAGCAGGAGCAGTCGCTCGACATGTCGTGCCACACGCCCAGCATGAACTCGCCGACGCCGAGCCACTGCTCCGATCTCAACAGCCCGTTGCCGCCGGCGAGTCAGGAGGCAGCGCTCGAGCTGTCGCGCCAGTGCGACACTCCGGCCGAGCTGAGCCGGCCGCCGTCGCACTCCATCGATCTGAGCACGGGAGCTCACGGCCGGTCGAGGCCCTCCGACATTCTGGCGCTTGACGCCGGACGGATGGTGTGCTCGTCCGGCTACCAGGCGTACTCGCCGCCCGTCTACCAGGCCGTGCCGCCGGCGCACATGTCGGCCAGCTCGCCGACCGTTCCTTCGACTTATCATTCATATCACTCGTACTACCAGGGGTTGCGCTAACCTGTCGCGACTTTTTTTTTTTTTTTTCTCTCTGACTAAGTTTTTTCGAGCTTCCAACGTGCGACTTTCTTCTTCTTCTCCTCCTCCGAGACAGATGGCGTGGTTTTTTTCGATTTTTTATTAATTGTCTGATTGATATAAATCTTGTCGTTCTTTCTTCCTTCGGCTGATGTGACCGATTTTTCGATTTCTGAATATTGTGATTTTTATCATTTTTTTTCTTCTCTTTTTGCTTTTTCGATGAAAGTTAATAAGAAAGAAAGGTTGAAAGTTAAAGAGAGAAAACTAAAGAATGGCGATAGGTAAGATTTTTATTTGTATACATCTTATTATTACATAGTGTTTTTACATGCTCTAATCTAAAGACATTGAATTTGTGTCATTTTTTTTTTCATTTTATTATTATTATTATTATAAGGTTGTTTCGTAGAAAGCGAGAAAAAGCTTTGCGATGAATCGGAAAGTTAGTTAAAAGAGTGTGAGAAATTGTTATTTTTTATTTCTTGTTATATTATTATCTTTTTTGTTGGTTTCGGACCAATTGAAAAGTGATAATGCGAAGGAAAGGATGTGAAACGGCTGTGATTGTTTTGGTGTGATAATCTCACAATGAAAATGGATTTTTGTGATTTTTCTTTAAATTTAATTTTTTTTATTAAATTTTAAAATTTTTAATTTTTTTTAGTCAATCAAATTGAACATCAAAATTAATTTTATTTAAATATTTTTATTTCCTATTTTTTTTAACTAATGTGGCTGTGATTGAATTCGCACTTTGCTTATTTTGGAGTGTTATGCGATGAAATGTAAACGAATGAGCTGTGATTGAACAAAAATACTGTTGATGTGTGATTTTACTTTTCATTTTAAAAATGATTTTATGGGGCTTGAAGTGCCATTTTTTTTGCAGTTAGATATTTTTTTATTATTAATGAAGTAATTAATTAAGTAAGTAATTTTATGATAATACTGTTTATATTCTGTTTTTATTTGTGCAGTTGATTCAAAGGAAAATGGTACTTTTGATTTCTGTCTGTGATATTAATTGCCATTTTTTGAATGGGATATGTGATTTTGTTTTTAAAAAAAAAATTTTTTTTTTGCTTACTTTGTTTTTTTCTTTATTATTATAATTATTATGTATAATCACGAATGGCCAATTGCGCAGAATGGAGAGTGCTAGTCATTAGACCGTGTGATAATTTTGGTACAATCCTTTTTTTTTTTTTTTTTTTTTTAAATTTAACTTTTATTATTATTATCAACTAATCAATTGATTAATCAAAGTGGCAAAAAAGGATAAAGAGTATTCCAAATTTTATTTTCGCTAAAATGAAAAAAAAACAAAATGTTGGGTTTGCATATTTTAATTTTTTTTTTTCAATTTTTTATTTTTAAGTGGAAAAATATTATCAAAAATTTATTTACAAGTTCCTAAAAGAAAAAAAAATACATTTTTGTATATAGGATTTTTATTTTAAGTACATGGAAAATCAGCGGAGAATGCAATTTGATTTGGCAAAACGCTGGAAATTTTTGTTTTTATTTTTTTTGAAAATTTTTTAAGTTTTTAATTTTTTAACCCGACCGTGTCTTCCGACATTATGCATCACACATCCCCAAGAAAGAATGATTTTACAAGTTTTTTAATTTGAATTTTTATTGATTTTATAATCATTTAGATTCGTATATCACAATGTATACTAAAAAAAAATGTAGAGTAGGCAACTTGAGCTGTAAACGAATTGAATCCATCTGTAACAGTTCCATACACTCTGGTTTGATAATTCCTTGTCTATAGTTTGGTTCGAATGGAATCGACACCAGGAATCGAGAGGAAAAAAAATTGAAGGCTTTTTTGAATTGTTAAGAACCTTGTAATATTCAATATAGTTGTCAGTTTTTCTAATTCATATAATAATAGTATTTTTCAAGTTACAAATTCCTATACATGTATAAGGAAACGAAAAGAAAAGTTGCGCATATCAAGTTTCGCTTAAATTTTTAATTTTAATTTTTTTTTTTAATTTTTTATTATAATAATTATAACTTGTGATTTTTTTGGTTTATTTGCTTTGCTGTGATAATTAGTTGAAATTTTTAAATTTTTTATTTGTCTGATGAATTATGTTTTCGGACGAGTACAAAATGCTTATAATTACAGGCTTACCAAAAGGTTTTTTTTTTTTTTTTTTTTTTTTTATATAAATTTAAGTGTCAAGTATCCAGCAAATGTTGATAAAATGATGTACTGTATTTCTCGAATTAATTTATAAGCAAATAATTTTTTATCTAAATTTTGGTAAAATTAATCAAAACCAATCTGTTTTTTCGATTAATTGTTCTAATTTTTTAATAAATCTTGTATTCTAGTAATTCGTGATAATTTTATCATTTATTCTTATTTTACAATGCTCTTCTATTTCAGCCAGGCTTCTATTTCGAGGTGTGCTTTTAAATCGAGAAATATAGTATTTGCTGAAAAATGACGTAATCTAGATTTTTTTTTTTTTTTTTTTGGTGTCTGGGATTGGCTCTCCTATTTTTATAAAATATTATAGTTATAAGAATTTTGTACCCGTCAAAAAATCAGTTTATTATATTATATACCGTAAAAAGACAATTTTTTGAAATTTTTCTCTCGTTTTTTTCTATTAGATGAGAAAAATGGATTTGTAGCTTTTGTTTCTCCCGTTAAATTTGTTGGTTGAAGGAAAAGATTAATGATGAAAGTTTTAATATTAAAAAGAATTTGTAATTGCACATTTTTCTATAAGAAGTTTTCAAATAACTGTAGAGAAATTAACAGAAGTGTGTTTCCGTTGGATTTTTCGCTTTTTCCGTCTTCCTATTACAACTACACACATTTTTTGCTCATTGTAAAGTATAAATCTTTAAAAGAAAAGATAAAAAAAAAATTTGGTGGACTTTTTTCAAACTTTTTCAAATCTTTCACCAAAAAAAAAAAAAAGAAATTTTTTGTCATGTTTTCTCAAAAGCCTGTTGTTTGTAAATGTACAGTTGTAGAAAAGGAGATTTTTAAATGTAAAACCAACAATTTTTCTACTATTTCTGTGATAACAAAACTATAATAAGTTAGAAATTGAAAAGAAAAAAGTTGTACAGTTTGAAACTATTCTAACTAATTCCTGTCAGTTGTTTCTTTATCACTTTCGTTTCTCAGTTCAAGACAAGGATTTTGCACTCCAGAGAATTATCGTACTCTTTACAGAATCTCAAAACGAGGCCACTCGGCCTTAATAACGTAAAACTCACAGAAACAAACTAAACAAAAAAAAAACACAAAAAAAATACAAAAAAAAGCAAAATGCCCTATGTATACTTTTCAATATTTGTTTCAATACATTGTAAACGTATTCATAATTAATTAATTTTGTACTCTCGCATATTTTACTATACTGTCAATTGCCTATTACACGTATCCCGTACACTAACTAACCTTGTGCATACGTATTAAACAATGATTATTGATGATTAAAAAAAAAAAAAAAAAAAGAAAACAACTGCAGGATATCAAAATAAAACACAATTATTGAAGCATATCATAGTTTACAAAGCAGGCAAAAAGGGATAAGATTTTGGTAAGGATGTTAGAAAACAATGACTTTTTGTTTTTTAAACTCACATTTACACAGTTGTTTTTTATTTTTTTTTTAAATAGTAGTTTTTTGTGAATTTTTATTGGTTCAGTTTATGAAATAGTAAAAATTGACAAAAATCTTTTCACCATGAAATAGTTGCAAAATCTTGATTTGAAACAAATACAAAAGAACCAAGGTATATGATAATAGTACCAAACAAACATATTTTATTTTTCTCTGATCCAATATTGTCTTATTATAATCCTTACCAGCTGAAAATATGTCTTTTAACATTAACAGTGCCTGATGAATTGTATTGCTCATGAATTTCAGTTGGGAAACAATGTTTTTCTTCACTTTTTTTTGTTGTTTTCTTCTATTACAATTGGCTTAAAATGTGCTTCCTTGTCATCAGTTGAGTTTACTTATAGGCAGTAATTATAAAAATTATATAAAATTTGTTATGTTTTGATTCAGGATTCTTTCAAAGCATTAGTGTTCCAATGAGTCCCAAGACCTGGAATTTGAATAATAATTTACTTGTTAGTAAAATTTTAGACTGAATTAACAATGCCAAATTACCTGAAAGTTTAGAACCTGGGTCTAAATCTGGGAACTTAAGAGCACTAATTGCAAGATCCTGATTTAATTGGAATTTGAGTTATCTTTTTATTTTTAACCTACATAATTAATATCTCTCTGAAGAAAAAGTCTCTACTTTTTTGAAATACAAACTTCCATACCGATAACATTATTGTAATCGTATATTTACAGAATTATTTTTCTCTTTTCATAATTAATAATAATATTCATGATAATAATAATAATAATAATATCAATAATTACAATAGAAGTTTTTGCATTTTTTCTTCTCACTGCCAATACTAATTCAAACTCTATCTCTCTCTATCTCTCTTTGCTCTAATAACTGTTGTGTCAAAGTGTAGTTTCAACTTTTTTTTGCCTCATAATAAATAATTCATATTAATGACAATATATTATACAATTTGTTGCTGTTTTTTGGTGCTATTTCAACTAATTTCTTTACCAGTTTTTCCTTCAACATGTTATATGATAATAAATAAATAATTATAACCATCATAATAATAATAATAATTCTGAATGTTTGAAACAAAAATTTTAAGGATTTTCTAAAAATTATGAGAGAATGTTTCAATTGTTCTGAGGTTTGTCACAGCAGCTATAACTTTGTTACTACTGTGTAATTGAAATTCAGTAAATAATAAAACTTTTCTTATTGATTTTCTCAACAAATTCATCTTACATTTATTTTACTTTGATCATGCAGGAAATGTGGAATAGAGGTAAGCCAAACAAAACATTGAAATATTTTCTCAACTAGGTTCTATAAAACACTTGATGAAGTGACATCTGATGGATGCTGGCTGAACCAAAGGTGAAGTGAGGCGAGATGGTCTGCAAAAAGCATTATCAGCCTTCGGTTAGAATCCACTGGACACTTAAGAAGTTACACCGCGAAACGAATGGCGGCTGACAATTGTCTGGTAAAACATCTATAAGCAGTCGCAACTCTGGGTTCGACTTGGACCATCTGCTCGGACAAAACGGGAACTTTGACCCACAACAGAATCACCGTTAATCAAATGTGGTTCGATAATCAAATCATAGAGGTGGACACGACTGAAAATCAATCTGGGTTCTCGTTCTCGACTTTGGCCAGAGTAGCTAGTTTGTGCAATCGCGCCTTTTTCAAAATCGGACAAGAATATATTGTCGTCTTTTAACTCATTTTTTTTTTTTTTTTTTATAACAACAGAGAAACAACTGGTGATGTATTCGAGTCAGCAGTTGTCAAGTGCATCGAGATGGAAACAGATGGGTAACGTCGAAGCAATAAAAAAGTGTGCCAAATTTCCTTCAACTCGACCATTTTCTGCGTCCCACTTTGATCCATTTCAAGTAAATTTAAGTAAAAATGATTTTTCTTTTAAGGATTAGAAAGACTGAAAAAATTCGGCTCGAACGAATTGCCCGCAATTTATTCGGTGCGTTTCAACTCTTGTTATGAACAGGTGCGATTCTCTGCTTTATCGCAAATGGAATTCAAGTTTCGAGGGACTCTAAAGATTTTATTCCGAACACCAGAACAACATCACTAAATCTTTTCAAACCTGGCGTCACCTGTAAACCCAATAAATTCTAGCGACCATTTTACCTATTTTATCTACTAACAGAAATGGACAAAAATACCTGATTCCGTCACGAG
>JAQFZP010001705.1:0-17543 GCA_034695745.1 Geophilus truncorum
ATGCTCGTGTATTAATGAAATAACGGTGACAGTTTAATGATTGAACACTGAATGGTAAGAAACAAGACGAGGTTTAAAATATCGAGCGGTTGGATATGGAAGCGAAGTAAACAGGCAGCACTTTATTCTCGCCCGTACGTGATTCTCGCGTTATTTAGTTCGAGCACTTGGCAAGTGGAGTTGTGTTAGTCGGGGAGTCGACCGCTCATTTCGGTTGCTGTTTTTCTTCGTTTTTTAATCATTTTCGTCTAGTTAGACCTCAGTTTTTGTGTCTATACTGTCGTGGTCCTCAGTTTCCGGCCCCCGGTAGAGTTTTGTCAAAACAGTTTGGGAAAAAGACAACGAAGTTTTCAGTTTGTATCTACCAAACCAACGCCATTTTGCGTTGTTTCTCATTTCGCAACGAAAAACGTAGGACAAAAGCCTTCGCTTGCTCTTGGGGGCTCCACCTAGACTACATTTTTTTTAAGCCATTCGGCTTTGTGACACCTTTGCGGTTTTAACAACGGACTCGGCCATACAGGTAAGGATCAATTTTAACTTGAATTTGTCCTCGAAAAACCAAAACTCATGCTTTCTCTCTGTCTCCCTGACTCCATTGTGCGCGCTCAAGTAATTTTTTTTCTTCTCCCGGTTCCAATTTTTTATTCTTACTTTCCAACTGTTTAGTCTTAAACTAGTGCTCTTATATTGATTTATTTTGCTCAAAATTTGAGTCGTGCAGTTTAATTTCGAGTGTGCTTTTAATTAAACACGTGTGTTGACGTCACATTTGTTTTAAACGAGTGGTTTGAGTTAGAAAAAAAAAAAAAAAAAAAAACAACAACTTCACTTGAGCATTGTAGTGCGTGGTAGGTAGTGTTCTAAATATTTAGGACTAATCAAAGATAGTGTTTTGCTTCGTATTTTTAACTTTATTAGAAAAGATTATTTGAATATTTTTAAACAATTTTCAATTCGTGTTCTGAATTGGATAATTAACGGTATTTGTGCTTTGGTTTGTAAAGGGTTAAGAGAAAAATTTTACTTTTTAATCGTGAAACATACATATTAAAGCTGTTAAATTATTCATTTTGAAGGAAACAAAGGATACAAAGCTGCTTGCACGCTGTAAATATATATTTTCTCATTTTATTTAAATTTATTTGTTTATATTTGGAAAAAAAAGATATTTCTTTTTTTTAAAGTCTTAAACCAAAGAAATTTTGCTACAAAAATATACTCGTAGTGTTAAATTGTAGTTAACGTTAATGAAAAGTAAAAATTTTAATAATAGGAATTAAAAACTAACATTAAAAAAGGAGAAATGAAGATAAATAAAAATGTAGGTTTATATCTTGTGTGTAGAGAATTGAAGCACCACTACTATGTCAGAGAAAGTGAATGTGATCCAACCTCTAGTTGGAGGCAAAACCATGCTGAAGATTGATTCTTCTTCCGGTCACCTACCCGACTCTGAAATGGGACATCCATGGTATAAGAGCAGCTGCACAGGTTAGAATTAACAAAAAGTCATACCGTAATTAAAGTAATAACTTAAAAAAAAGTGAAATTTTGGTTTGTAACAAAATTTCTTGGTGTGAGAGTATGTGAGGAGTATCAGTCTTGATGTAGAAAGAGAAAAATTGAATTTTCACAGTGAAATGTATAAGATTTCTTCATAAAAGGTTTTAAATGTTCAAAAACAAAATCTTTTATGAAGTGCTTGTCATTGATAATTGATGAATAAATTGTAAAATGGTGGTTGTTTAAGACAAGACTGATGCTAAATGTATTTTGTTGATATTTTAAAGGCGTGAAGGCAGCTTTTCTGTTCTTTCTTTTCTTTTTCTTTCTTTTTTTCGATTTTTTTTTTATTTTTTTTTTTTTTATTTTATTTTTTTTATATTATATATATAATTTTTTTGGCGTATTTTACATGCACTAATGTGTTTTCTTTGTTTCTAGTTGCCACAATGAATGGTATGGATAGCCAACCGCAGCAGAATGGCACGTTACATAACAACTCGGCCCAAACAGGAACCGGACCCGAGGACAGCAAGACGAATCTCATAGTGAATTACCTGCCGCAAACGATGACTCAGGAAGAAATTCGGAGTTTATTTTCGAGCATCGGAGAAGTAGAATCATGCAAACTTATACGGGACAAAGTCACAGGTATTTGGGCGTCCTCTTTGGAAAAAACCATGACTCGCGCGTGACTGTATGGGTAAAGTCGAGCGTCGATCGATTATTTGCAGCATTTGTTCTTTTTCCGTGATTTTTAACTGCTAGACTCGAGCGACACTCGACGAAAAGCCCATTAGCACGAGGTGGGTTTTGTAAATAAATAAATGTGAGTTTTGGCGGAGGCGAGCAGCGGATTGAGTTGCTATGGAAATGTCGCGATCTTGTCGTTCGCCAGTTGACGACGTGACTTCAATCTGATGAAGCAAGAAATCCAATTTGGCCGACTGCTTGTGCACGTCACTCATGTATAAGGAATATTGGTGCATGTTTAGTGTACCCGCGAGATATCCGATGCCGTCGAATGTCGGCGCGAGGATTGTTTCGGGTGCACAGCGAGGCAAACTTAATTTTCCAGAATTGCGTGGCCATCGCTGGGGACAATGATTGAAGTTTTTTTTTTTTTTTTTTTTTTTTTTTTATCATCCTTGAAATGGGTTAGTGGTTTTAATCGGTTAACAGCGAGCCGGCAGATGGCGCTGCGAGACAATGGCAGCAGCCTGAGGGGTTCTATTCATGTTTTATAATGCAAACCGTTGACCATATTTCATAGTTAGCACTGAAAAGAGTCTGGGCGCCAAAAGTGGCCGATGGTTTCAAGGACTAGGGGAAAAAAAATGGTGTTTATCGAATGTAAACACGAAGAAAAGTGTGAATAATTAAGGGCTGATAATTAAAAAGCTGCAATTTATTTATATGGTTATTTAATGATAGAAATGGGAATGAGAAATTGGCGCAGAAACTCCCCATTACGTCATACGAGTGCATAAATTAAAATACTCAGCGCTCGGGGGAGTTTGAGTTTATTTTTAACCGAAATCGAAAGGTAAGAACGCGAATCTAGAAAATAGTGCTTCGCGCAGGTGTGGCTAGATGGAGGTGGGTCGATAATGCACTGGCCGTATTGATATAGATATTTTAAGAAAAAGGAGGTTTTTTTCTTGAGAATTTTAAGTCGTTAAGGATTTGCGCGCAATTAGATAGGGCAACTCTTTCCGTTTGCTTCGGTGGTCCCGGCTCGGGACTGTATTGACCGCGCGGTTAAATAAAAGATGAGTATTGTTGGTGTTTATTTGGGTCCCAAATAAATGCCATCAACACTCATCTCAGTCGCTGATAAATTCCTCCCAAATTTTGGGACGAATTTGTCAACGACTGGTTTTTCTCGGGAGCCGCAATGGGTTTTGCATAACAAATGGATTGGCGGTTTTTAATTTTAATGCCGTATTTTATTCGAGTTTTGATGCTTTCTGCTTGTTTTGACAGCATGAATTGATTCGATGTTTAGTGGCAGAGGAGGCAATATGTGACGCTGTTAGTGTCTGCTGAAATTTGGAGCCGTGCCATCGACGGGAGAATTTAAAACCGCAATGCGACTCGATTTTAACGGGTTTACTTTTAGAATATTTACGCTCAACGGCCTTCGTGTCAATAATTCTTTTTTATATAGTTTTTTTTTTCCTTTATATTTTTCTGCAATTTAATTTTGTTTGTGAACTCTCATTGATTTTGCCTGTTTTTCACGACCGCTGGGGATATTTTTCTGTTTTTAGAGGGATGGAAAATTGGGATGGGAGATTTAAAACAATTTTTCGGTAATTCGAGAAATGGCCATGTCGTGTATGTGATGGATTATCCCAGAATAGTTTTCCCTCAGCGCGCCACTACTCTGGAGGCTATTTTTATTTACGGATGGAAATTGAGCTGCTGCTGAACTAAATGTGTGTGCGATCGAGTTGTTAAAAGGATTCGAAAGTAAAAAATAAAATAATGTGAGTAATCTTAAAAATAAAAGTTCGTGAAAGCAACACAAGGGTTTTATTTTGTTTTGGTTTATTTTTTATTTTTTTTAACTTTTTTGTTTATATGTATGTGGTAACCGGTTATACTTTTATTCTTTTTTTATTTCGTTTTATTGTAGGGCAAAGTTTGGGATATGGGTTTGTTAATTACGTGCGACCTGAAGATGCTGAAAAAGCCATAAACACGCTGA
This sequence comes from Geophilus truncorum, assembly GCA_034695745.1. NCBI lineage: Eukaryota > Metazoa > Arthropoda > Chilopoda > Geophilomorpha > Geophilidae > Geophilus > Geophilus truncorum. The sequence goes on from JAQFZP010001705.1 coordinate 4,220, forward strand.
ACGGGTTACGTCTTCAGAATAAAACCATCAAGGTATGTATGGATGTTGGATAAAGGGCGGGGATGGTTAAAAATAATCGCAGAGTTCGGTGGAAGACAATCTTAATTGTCATTTGCTGTATAAATAGAACGGGTGGTGTTTTGTTTTTTTTTTAGAGAAATTGTGAATAATTTAAACCACACTGGGATTTTGTGAGTTTTTGAACTAAAAATACATGCTTGGGTAGACCAAGATGGCTGAAAGTGGTTTAATTTACCTTATTAAAGCTCTCTTACGTATCTTTTGTGATGAAAGGGAGTGAAAGGCTCTAAGCGAGAGTTAAATATGGGTTTTAATTTGTGTAGGTGTCATATGCCAGACCAAGTAGTGAAGCAATAAAGGGTGCCAATCTGTACGTGAGCGGATTACCGAAATCCATGGCACAGCAAGATTTAGAAAATTTGTTCACTCCGTACGGTCGCATCATCACATCGCGGATACTTTGTGACAATATTACAGGTAAAGGCATTGAACATTAACTGATAAAAAATTGAATTGTTTTGTTTTGATTTCTTATTATTATATTATTAAGTGGTTTTTACGTTTAAATTTATAGTTTTAAGTTTTATAAGTGTATATTTTTATCTTTTCTGATTTTAAGTAATAGTTTTTAATGTTAAGAAAATTTCTATGTATTTGACACATTTTGCTGTTGTGATTTTCCTTACGTTTTCAAAACGTACATTTAACACTCCACTAACTGCGGTTTTGCTTTTTGTTGCTTAAGTCGCCCAGCACCGTTAATTTTTTTATTTTTTCTAGTTTTGTTTCAAAATTAAAAAAAAATACAATTATGATTATATGATTGGTTTTTGAAAATTTTAAATTTATTATTTCAATTCGTATAATTTGATTATTTTAAGTTCTTAATTTATTTATTTGAAATTGTTTGAATTTCGATATGATGAAAAAAAAAATAAAAAAATTTCCTTACATCAAAAACTACTATTTTGATGGACGCATTTTTTCCTTTATTTTTAAACTCCTCTCCCTCCACTTATGTTTGTTTTTCAATCCACCTTCCCACACCCCTACACACGCTCCTTCACCCCCCTTTTTTGTTTGGTTCTATCTGCTTCTTATTTTTGTTTTAACTTACTAACACAATCTTCTCTTTCCTTTCTATAAACAAAAAATCCTCTTCTCTCACAAACCTCGCTTTCTTCTGTCCCGTTCGCTCCCCCTCCTCTTGCTGTTTATTTGCATTATATTCACCCCCTTTAGGACTATCCAAAGGTGTTGGCTTTATCCGATTTGACCAAAGAGTGGAAGCTGAACGAGCGATCCAGAAGCTGCACGGAACGATCCCGGACGGAGCCGCCGAGCCGATCACTGTCAAGTTTGCCAACAACCCGAGCAACAACGCCAAGGCAATACCCCCACTCGCCGCATACCTGTCCCCACAAAGACGTTTTGGTGGTCCCATTCATCACCCGACAGGCCGCTTCAGGTACATTCCTCTAACCCAGGTCCCACTGTCCAGGTACTTGGATCACATACTTCCATTTTGCTATTTATTCGTCCTTGGTTTGGTTTTATTTAATTCGATTATAATTGAATTTTTTACCTTTTATTATCTTTTGGATTCGCAGTTTTCGGTTTTTTGGTCTTTATTTGCAGGTTTTGTTGCATTTTTAGCTTTTTTTTAATGGTAAGTTGTGGGCGGGTGGGCGGCACCGGAGGTCGAAATACGTCGCTTCTTCGGTGCAGTTTCATTGAGGGTTGGATCTGTGGTTGTTTGTGATTGGGTGCGGGGGGAGAAGTGGTAACGGACGAATACGTAGAATGGAACGGTGTGTCGATGGAAAACTGAAATGAAATGAATTTTATTTTATTTATTTGGTGCATTTTTTGTTTTATTTGAAATTTTAGAGATTTTTGATGAAAAATCCTGAGTCATTTCAGTTTTCGGCCCTTTGTTTATTTATTATCATTTCTTATAAATGCGTTTTGCATGGTAATTTACTTGTTTTTATTAGTTAAAAACAATTTAGTTGCGAATTTTATCTAAATTTTTAAAGTTTTTTTTTTTGTTTGTGTTTTTATTTTTTATTTATTTTTTTATTTTTTTGCTGCTTACGCTAGAATCCTGTTTAATTTTAATTTATTTGATTTTTTTTAAATTTTAATAAATAGTAGTCGAATTCCCGTTATTGTAAGTTAATTTTTGCTTTTTTAATTTGTTTTTTTTTTTTTTTTTTAATTTTTTTTTTTTTTTTTATTATTAATGCCACCTTATTTTCTGTCCTGAACGTTTTAAATTTTAAGTTTGCATGTGATTGCCACGCGACGTTAAGAATAATTTCGTTTCTTTTAAAAGAAATTGATTTGGATTTTATTTTTATTTTTATTTTTTGTAAATTTTTTATAGTTCTGGTAAAGCCGTGGCAACTGTAAGCAGGGCAGTTCAGAGGTCAGTAATTTAATTTCTTGTTTTATTTATTTTTTCATAGTTATTTTTCGATTTTAATTATCGTTTCGAAGCTTTTGGTTTAGTTAATTTTTAATATTTTTTTTTGATTATTTTTACATTTTTTTGTGCTGTTTTTCTCTGATCTGCAACTTACACTTCAATTTGCTTTTTTTTATTTTTTTTCACCTTTCCGCTTTTGCTTTTTTTTCTTCTTTTAATTTCAGTAGTGACTTTAAAGACAGCTTCTTGTAGTTTTTTTTATCATACAAAGATGTTTTATTTATCAAATACGGGCAAACTGGTCTTTCAGAGTACGTGTGGGGTTAAGTTTGTGCTTTTTTCAAATATAAAAAAAAAAAAAAACAACAAAAAAATAATGAAGAATGCAAAAAGTGCCGTTTTTCTTTTAAGTTGCATCTTTCTGTTCATTTCGTTTCGAACAACTGAAAAGAAAAGCGGTGCTGTATTTTTTAACTAAAACAAGAAGAAAGAAAGAAAAATCTTTTGAAAAACATTGGGACATATCGGTGCGGGATAAAAATTGCGACCGTTAATTAAGGCGTGTTTTCACATCATCGTCCGCACGAGCGACAATGATTTTAGCATCCTCCTAATGGGTCCGTGACGACAGACCTACACCAATCTATTCTTTTCCCCATTTTTCTTTCCTAAAATTTTTCCCGTCGAGCTGAGTGCGAATTTTGATTTTTATATATTTATACAAATATACCTAAGACAATCAGAACGGCTGGTTTGTAACGTTTAGCTTTAACAGTGGTTAGGTTAATTCGATAATTTTATTTCTCGAAAAAATAAAATAAAGATAGAACAGAAAAAAAACTGTTTTCAAACATGAAAATGTATTTTTTAATTTAATTTTAATTTTTTGTTTAATTTTGATTTTTGGTTCTGATTTTTTAATTAATTTTTATTTTTATTTTTTTTTATTTTAATTATTTGTTTTTGTTTAATTATTTTTTCAACCTAACGGTAAATGTTTGACGTTGTGCGATAACTCGTGACTAGGTATTCCCCGATGGCTGGTGACCTGTTGGCCAATTCCCTGATGGCCGGCAACGCGGTGAACGGGTCCGGTTGGTGTATCTTCGTGTACAACCTGGCCCCGGAGACGGAGGAAAACATCCTATGGCAGCTCTTTGGACCTTTTGGCGCAGTGCAGAACGTGAAAGTTATCCGTGACCTGCAAACAAATAAGTGCAAAGGATTCGGTTTTGTCACGATGACCAATTATGACGAAGCAGTGGTGGCCATTCAGTCGCTGAACGGATACGCGTTGGGCAACCGCGTGCTCCAAGTCTCCTTCAAGACGAATAACCGCAAGACGTAGAGAGGTTTGGGAAGACGAGCCTGTCCGTTGCACCGTCCAATGCCCATCATTTGATTTTTTTCAGTTTTTTGCATTTAATTTTTCATTTTTATTTTTTTTTTTAATTTTTGATATGTTTTTTTTTTTTTCTGTTTTTTGTTTTTTTTATTTGATTGTGTTCACGATTCTGAAAAAAAAAATGCGTTTTTTAAAACAATTTTCTTCATTTATTTTTGTTTTGACGAAGGGAAAAAAGTCTCCCTCCTTCTTACCTTGTGTTTTTTTTAGGAAGGCGGGAGCGGGGGAGATTTAGCCCTCTTACAATGGGCTTAAATGGCGGACATCGGTCAGGCTCACAGACCCCGTGGGCTCAAGCGAGCAGAGTTAAAATTTTTCTAGTCAAATAACTTGAAAAGAAAAAAACTGAGCGAACTTGTACTTATGGTCACGTGACATGGAACTTTGATATATTTTTTGTCTCTTGTTCTCATCGTTAAGTGGTTTTTTGAAAAGCGACTTCGAATGAATTTGGAGCGACGGCGACATTTGCGTTGGCGGCACATTTACATGGCGCGTGGCATTTGTCGCTGTCTCCAGTCTGTATTTGTGGAGAGTATTATTAATCATCAAGTTGTTGTTCAAAAAATAATATTACAAAAGAGGAAATGGAACGGCGTTCCATGAAAATATGAAATGGAACCAATTATTAATTTTGTTTTGATTTGGTTTATCGTATGTCGATTGCGAATTTTTTTCTTTTTAATTTTAGTTTGACTTGTTAGTTTGTAGGTTTTTCTTTTTAATTTTTTTTTTTCATTTTGTTATTACGTTTTTTCCCTTTTATGTTAATTTTTAATTGAGGGTTTTGATGTTATAAGTGACACTGATAAATCTGGATTATTAATGTAATTTTTTTTTTATTATTATTTTGGTGATTGGATTTTGTCCATACAGATAGTATGGCTATTTTGTGTTCTAATTTGGAACAATTTCTGTTTTGATTTTTTTTTTTTTTTAAAGTGTCACGTGGATTTAAAATTTTTATGACCCTCGAAATTGGGATTTAACGAAATTTTGGAATTTTAAGAAAATGCTATTTTTTTAAGAGGAAAAAAGAATTTTTTTCTTTTTGTTTTGGATTTTTGAAAAAATTTGAGCATATTTTGCAAAAAAAAAAAATACTTTATATTATTAGAAAGATGCTTATTTTTGTCATCGGCTTAGTAGCCAGAAGCTGAGTTACTATTTAGTTATATTTTATTTTATTGATCTAATTTTTTCTCTTTTCTCTCATGTTAGTGACATTATTTTTGTCTTGTATTATTTTGAGTGTTTGCTTTTGTTTATTTCCCTATATAGGTCTGCATAAGTATTCATTTAGGTTTAGCGAGTTGCTGCTGTATGCTTTATTTCCCCCATTTAGTTTAATTTCATTTATTTACTTAAGAATTATTTCAATTTTTTGGGTTTTTTGAATTTTATCAGTTAGGTTTAAGTTACTTTAGGTTTAAAAAGTTTGCATTTTGTGTTTATTTTTTCTTTTCATTTTATTTTGATTAAATTTCATTTAATTGGATAATTTTTGTTTTGTTTATTATTTTTTATTTTATTTCGTTCTTTGGTTTTTATTTATTTTTTCTTTTATTTTTATTTCTATTATTTTTATTTATTATTATTTTGATTATTTTTTTGTTTTCAAAATTGTTGAAATTGGAAATTGAATAACCCAAAAACAATAATTACAGCAAAGCTAAAATCCATATACTTAGCTCACTGATTATTTGTGTTCACTACTCCCCCACCACATTCCATGAGACAATTCAGGATGGTATTGAACGCGCAAAATTTTTTTGAAGTTTTAAAGATAAAAGAAAAAATAAAAAGCCCAGTCATAAATAATACATCAACTTCCACTTGGTATATTTTTATAAAAAGATTAAGAAAACTAAATACAGAAATCATTCCTATAATATGTCGGTAGCTAATGTTGGAAGAGATTGTGGTATAGAGGAGGATAAAAGAGAAAAATTTGGGTAGCAAAGTGGTTACTTAATGATCTTCCAGTGAATTTTGGTAACAAAAAAAATATATAAAGTCAGGAAAATGGAATTTTTTCATATTAAAGGTCACTTGTATATAATTAACAATATAGAAATACAAAGCTAGTCAACCAAAAAGAAAATACCATTTTTGATAAAATTTATCATGATGTTAAAGCCAAACCTCAAAGGTTGAAGATATTAAGGGAAAAACAAATTTTTAAAACTTCTTTAATATTAATAATAACTTATAACTTATTATTACTATTATTATTATTATAAGATTTTTTTGGAAAGGACTATATAAACATAATTTTTAAAAAGTATTAATTTGACCATTCCTTTAAAAAGACAAACATTCCTGAATAAAATTTTCTTTTTGAAAGTTAACAAGACAGTTAAGAAAAGTGATATTTTTAAAAGACATTTAAAAGAAAATTGGGTACGTTTAAAAGAAAAATGGATTTGATTTTTAACTTATTTTTTTTTCTTTCTTTTTGCTTGTCAGTGTGTCTGTATATGGTTTTAGTGTTTTTTGCTCTGAATTTTTGATGCCCATGAAAATTTTTACTGCAGTAAAAATGAAAAAAAAAATTTTAAAAAATATGAAAAAATATATATATATATCTTATTATATACTAAGCAAATCTAGTCATGGACTTTTGTGTCCTGGTGGGCGGGAAGGGAAGGGAGGGGGCGAGCGCGAATACAAAAATGGCTACTCAAATAAGAAATATACCCCTTCCATCCCAAGTTTGAGGCTGGCTTGAAACAAAAAATACTGAATTGTATTTTATGAAGTTGTTTGATGCTGCAGAATATTTAAAAAGATTGTTTCTGCTAATATTTAAAGGTGGCAAAGATGTCTGCTAAGCCTAGTTAATAATATTTCTCGGATGCAATTTTTTTGTCAAAATGTAAAAAACAGAAAAAAAAACAAAAAAAAAAAAACCAGCAAATTTGGCTTTGCTTGACTTATTTGGGATATTTGAATGGAATTTGTAAAATATTTAATAAGCACACAGGAAAAAATCAAATTGATTTTCTAGAGAAAACAATGGAGAGTAATGGTAGCTAGATAAAAAATAGTCCACCCCCACAAGTAGACATTTTGAGCTGTAGAAACAAAAAGGTTTTTAGTAGTTTTCACTTTTAATGAAAAAAGTGTAAAAATATTTTTGACGTTCCAGTGAATTGTCTCTGCAGCACAGCCATGTTGAATGGCACGAAATATTAAGACAAAATAATAAAATTATTGAGGTGGGAAATCCCAAATCTTCCTCATAATGATGCAATAATTTATTGTTCCATGATTAAGGAGTTATGAAATTTAAAAGAGAAGAGAAAATCCCATTTCCCCCGAAAAAAAGATTAATTTTTCTATTTATTAGTGTCTCCAAAGAGAGAGAAAAGAAATCTTGAAGAAAATCTTTTAGAGTTATGGAAAACAAATCTTTCACTCCTTTTTTCTTAGACATTGTTGCATGGTCTTGGCTCAACTTTTTTCAATTGTGAAGCTAGTCTTGTATCTGTATACAAATATATACTCAGTTTTCGTGTCTCAGTTTAGTGTGAATTTTACTACTTAAAAAAAGATCTTTATCCTTAAATGTGTTACCCCTTTTTCTCTATCTCTCATCCATTTTATTTGAACGTCCGAATATTTCTTTATTGAATTTATTAATTATTACAATTAACAAAAAAAAAAAAGAAGAAAAGTTTGCAGGCCAGTTGAAGAAGTAAACTTTGAAAACTGATCTCTTTAAATGTAAATAGTGAATTTTTCTTTAAAAGAACAAAAAAATAACTACTTAATTGTGTAATCCCATGCCCTCAAAGTGTTTGATTATTTATTTATTATCTAATGATTTTTGTCATTGGTGTCATTTTCTCACGTTAACCCTTTTTACTAGGTCAAAAAAAAAAAAAAATACAAAAAAACAAAAAAAATATTCTCTTTTATTTATTCTCATTAAATTAAATTATTAACTTAATTACTAACCTCTAAGTTGATGTTGATCCTTGTAGTCTGATGGATTACTTTTAGCCAATCGTGTAGTTTTTTGCTTATTGTGGAATTTGTGTGACACACTTTTGTTCATCTTTGATGAGTATCTCTCATATGGAAAAAAAAGAAACAACAACTAGGGAATGAATTTTTTTTATTAATTTGATTGCAATTTCCTGGCCCAAATGCCCCCTTTTCCCTAAGAATCTCTTTAAAAAAAAAAGACGAAAAATATTTCTTGAGTGTTCTATTTCAGATCTCTTTCTTCAAAGCCCAGTTTGAGATTACCAATGATGAGATTGTGTACATTTTACAAATTAATTTATTTGTCAAAAGAAAGATGATAAAAAAAATAACAGCCGGCTGTTGTACGTTTTTTTCCGAAGTAGTTTGGTTGTATTGCAATATTTGTACTTTTCCATGTTGACTACTTATACAATAAATTATTCTGAAACTTAGTTCTTTTCGCTTTACCCTAATGCAGTTTTACAGTCTGTAGGTGCATCCAAAAAGTTTATTTATTTACTTTTATTCATTTCATTCATTTATTTATTCATAATTTTATCATTTCATTATTTTGATTTCAAATTTCAATACATGGAATATAATAATAATTTGTAATAAAGCTAAATAGGTGACTACAATGTCTGGAAATCAGTAATTTTTCGTATTTCACTACATAACATGTTAAGAGAAAAAAAAAAGTCCAATATTTCTTTTGAAGTGCACTTGCGTGTTTTAGTAGATACTTTTAGTCAAATTTTTGATTTCCAGTCCATGTGGTTTCATTTGTTGCTAAATCAACACTGGTAAACCAACTATTTACATGCAAGCAATATGACTGCCTTGCCAAACAATGTGGCTGAAGATTGTTACAGCTACTTGGCATCAGTGTTGATTTATAAAGAGCAAAACTTGACAAAACAAGAAGTTTGTTTAACATAGTCAATTAAATTTGGTTAAATTGCAATAATCACTTATTCTTTTTTTTTTTTTTTTTTTTTTAATTTAATTTTAATTTTTAATTTTTATTATTATTTAAACATGTGTCAAACAAATTTCTTGTATTGTTTTGGACCGAATCACACCGCTGCGTTTGGATTTTGAAAAGAGGGAAGGAGATTCTTTCTTGTTTCATCACCAGCCAGCGATGTGTTTGGCAATTGCTCTGTCATTCCAATCACTTCTCTTTCAGATGTATATGACAATTTAATAGAAATTGTAAGAACTTGTTGAAAGAAAAAATAGAAAAATTGTTAATAACTTATTGAATGCATCTAATTTCAATTTTAACATAACATGCTTGCTTTATCTTCAAATTTACTCATTGCGGATGATTTCTCACTTATAACCTTTTAACAAAAGACAAGTCTTATTAAAAACTGTTATATTATTGACTGATATTAAAGTCTGACAATATTACGGGATTTTTTACTCGATTTGTAATTGTGTTTCGACCATACTCTGCCTTTTTGGATCGCAATTGACGCGTTTGACCCGTACGTTTAACAAAATGAAAGAAAATGGGGGAGAGAATAGCATTGCGACGTTACGCAACAAAAGAAGGGGGAAGAATGGAAATTTGAGTGTTGAAAATGAAAGCTCACTGTTTTCGTCTTTAATTCGATATTTTTTCGAGGAACGCTGGGTGTCAGGTACTGATAAAAATGGAATGAAACGGTGCCTTAGTTAAGAGTCGTTTTACCTTTAAATCGCGAAACGTAATGCAGTCGGAAATGCATTTAATTGAAATATTCATGCTAATGGCATTGTAGTTGAAGTCGTTGGGATTTGGGTCGTTAGCACTCAAGCAATAATCCGTTTGGGAAACCCTCGATTTCGTGAAGAAGGCAAACACATTGGGAGTTGTGATGCAATTTTCTTTATTCATAAGCAATAGTATTCAAATCCTAATTCCGAATCCCAAAGCCAGCAACCTTGGTTGAACGGATGGATTACTTTCGCCTGGCAGTAGGCAATTGACACAAGTGCTACCGCCTGAAATCAATAGGACGTTGGACTTGGTTGCTAGGGGACTCGTTCACGTTTTCAAGTTCGTCTGTGACTTAAAGTGAGACCGACCGACGCTCGTAAAATTCAACTGCATTCTACTTTTTATGTCCACTTTTGGGAAACAAACCTTTGTTGATGGATTACATTGGTCCTGAAGTGCAGTGGGCTACGGTCGAGGCGCAAAGGGGATTTGTACTGAATAACATTTTATTGCTATTTGCTTTTCAAATTTATTTTTTATTTTTTATTTTTCAAAATAAACATGCGAGTGAGTGCTTACAAGAGATGCGTAGTTTTAATTTATTATTTATTGACGGCGTAAGAATTAAAAGGGTTGGCAAGGAAGAAAAATAGATGGTTAATTTTTAACGAGCATTCGCCTGACTGTACAGTCGAAAATTAGATTTAAAGAAATTTGCATTAGTTTATGCTCGAGGTAAATATTTATAGACAAAACAAAGCACGGATTAAATATTAAATTGAAAAAAGGGAGGCAATGTAGTTGTAGCTGAAATTGCAGGTTTTCCATGGTATAAAATTAATAGTATTAGTGGAATGGTTAGCTCTGTACAGACTGCCATAGTGACCGATTTATGACATTCTAACATGACAAGTAATTCAAGTAAAACGAGTGGAGGAACACTAATTTGAACAGTTACAAAAACAGGTCAATAAATATAAATTATTAATACTTTTATCTATCACAAAACAAACACGACTCTCAAATTGTTGTCTATATTTCAGTAGGATTGTTTAACATCAGTTTGAAGATTATTTTTAACTTCCTTATTAAATTCAGTTAAACTTAAAGCTATTTTCGGATTTAAATGCTCGATAACGTTTAAATTATAAATTTAATCTTGTTAGTTTGTTCCTAATGTTCGAATAAAACATGAAATTTAGTCATTACTGAATACATTGTAATCAAAATAAATATTTAAACGGGGATAAAATTAGTACCTGAAATTCTCATCGATAAAAATGATGCATAAATTCGAGAAAGGGTGGATGGGAAGTAAATACTTTAATCATTTCAGCAGACCAAAATAACGTGCGTTCATATTTGTTTTGGTTCCATTACTAGGAAAAGCAATCGTTAAGACCTTCCCCTTTAGGATTTTTTATTTTTAACACGTTATTTACATGAATAACGCTGTAAATTTCGTTGCCGGAATGGGACCGGGTGGAATATTTAATTTATTCCAACAATCTTCTCTGCTGCAGATACAATGGACCAAAGGGGAAGGGAGTGACTAGACTGCGACAGCTGCCGTCGGCTCCCCCCGGGCAGGGGTCCTCCAACGACGGGTATTGATCCGTGGTGGGACGTGTGAAATCGAGTAGCGTGCTGCCATTGTGGCACGCGCTTTGCTCGCAGCCCCAATCAATGCTTGAAAACGGGGGCCATTGCTCCATGAACGAAACGAAACGAACCTTCTTTCTCCCTTTATTATTTTTTTCTTATTATTTTTTTCTTTTCTTAAAATAAAGCAGGGTTGTGTTAGTTAGAAAAAAATATTGTTTTTTATTTTTTATATCTGGAATTTTTTTCTGTTATTGGAAAAAGTAAAAAAATAAAATAAAAAAGCACACCCTGAAATGCGGCTTTGTAGCACTACCGTGTAGTGTTGATGTGAAGCAACAACAAGGTGGTGATGGTAGGGGGGCTTTTTCATTCATTTGATCTGTCGTCATGGTAACGGGTGCGGGATTCCTTGTTATTAAACCTGGCAATCAGTGAGCTTTTATTTTTAAACTCGTCCATTTTCATTCCTCGGCATCACCATGGTTGCAACCTTGGATTTTGTTTAGCCCAAACACAAAGTGGAGTTTTGAAAAAATAACATTTTTTTGTTGATATTTAATTCATTTTCGGCCAATTAGAAATTATCTATTTGATTTTAACCACAAAGGGAAAAAAACAATATTATTAAAAAATTAAAATTAGAAGATAAAAACGACAAAAATATTTTTGTTTTTCAACTTTTTGTATTAATAGCCATAAATTTGTTTTTTATTTTAAGTTTCTAAAAGAATTTTAATTGTATTTTTTAAAACTTTTTTTACGGAATTATTTACGACATGCATTTTTTAAATTTTTTTTTTTCTTTCTTCCTTTCCTTTGTTTTTATTACTCGCGATGATGATGATGGAAAATTTTTTATTGCGTGTTAGAGTAGAACAAGTGTGGCGGTGTTAGGTAAACACCCCTCTTCACCACTTTCACCTCATCTCACCTCACCTTAATTCAAATGTATTGATTGGTGTCAATCTCTTTAGAAAGAACAATCAAAATCGGAACAGGATTTAAGCGTTAAACCTGTTTGGAAATAATTTGCACTGCTCGAATAATCTCATTTTGGTCTTTTACTCTCCATTCCCCAGTCTCCAGTCCCCACCACCACACCACCACCACCTCACACTCCCATCCTTTCCTTCCTCCTTTTCTTCGTCTTTTACTTTAATACGTCAACAAGGCAAAGCCATTATGACGTCACAGCAATTTGTTGCAGGACAATGGCGTCTGTTATTATGCCATTGGCTTAATTACACTTTTGTTGTCATGGAAACGGATAGTGCTAAAATTAGTGGCACGCTATTAAAAAGGTGAGACTACAGCAAAACCTACCCAAAGACCAAAAAACCGTTTTTGTTTCTATTTATTTTGTTTCGATTGAAATGGTGAAAGGATGACAAAATGGCGCTAATTGAATAATCTTTAATGGCATTTATCGATGCGTTGAAATGTTTCTTATTTCCCCCATTCTCCCTCAAAGAAATATTGGGTTGGTTAAATCGACAAATCGAAACTGAGGGGAAAATCGAATTGTTATTCGACTACGGCGCCAGACCCGATCCCAGAAGCCATCGCTAAGATGAGGGTTTTGCTGGCTGCCTTGGAAACAGACAGCGTGGAGCCGTAAATAATCAGGCAGCACGCGCACACGAGACGCCCACACAGACGCTCGATACATGGCAGTGCGCATGCGCACCGACCAAACTCAACCCCCACCCTATGTCAGGGCCAGATAAGCATCTGCGCTATTGTTGATTATCGACTCCTTTCGCCTGGATTGTTAATTTTTTATTGCTGTTCACATTTTTCTTTTGGTTTCCTATTTAACTTCCTCGATTGAGGTCTGGTTAAATAAAAATTAAAATAAAAACTTGTTTTGATTTTTATTTTCAACTTTTGTGCGCACGGCAAGAAAAACAATGCAATTAAGCGAGTTCTGGGATTTTCTAAATTGTATTACTCAGTACAATGCCGGTTGCTTTTTTTCTCGACGTATTAAGCACGGTTTGAACAATGTGTGTTTCTTTCACCTCTTGCAAGTGCGCCCTCGGGGGGCGAGTAGATAAGACAGCGAGACGCGGTTCGTTCCAAACGTGATACTTTTTTTTTCTTTTTTTTTTTTTTCTTTTTCTTTCTTTTTTTTTATTTGCAGTTTTTATTTGCAGTTTTATATTTAGTTGGTTGGTTA
>JAQFZP010001706.1:0-17543 GCA_034695745.1 Geophilus truncorum
TCAATTTTTCAAAAATTTTACAAGTTTTTTATTTATTTTTTTATTTTTTAATGTTTACATTACAAATTTATAAGTACAGTATAGTCAACTCCTTCATATCCGGACATACTGATATCCGGCCAAAAGTTTCAGCCCCTTTTAATGTCTTCCTACACTATTAACTAAATTTTAGTAATCAATATTTTTACAGCAAGAAAAAAAGATTCTTTTTTTATGTCTTGTTTCGGACTTGCTTTTGGCCAAGTTTTATTTTCGTTACGCTTGTGATATATTTTTAAGCAAAAACGTATTAAAAACGTGATAGTTTGATCATGTTTTATACAACGTAATCAAAACCTGGAATCGGCAGCCAAAATATCGGTCGATATTCGATACCGATTTCAAAATCGGTCAAGCCATAAATAAAACTGTTTTCTTGTTAACGTCATCGATTTATTTCTATTGCATAAACAGATGAACGTGTAATGTTGCCAGAAAATTATCCATTGGGATGCTTATTGGGTTATGTTAATATTGTTGATTGTTTGACTCAAGAACAATATAGAGCTGAGGTGAGTTTTTTCATGTTTCTCAGACTTTATTTTAAACTACAAGTGCAATATTTTAGTATCCGAATGGAGAAAGCGAAGATTCGTTTGTTTGGTTATGCGAAGATCCTAAGGAATTACTTCTTAAATTTCCAGTCACGGGTTCACTTAAACTTTGTAATGACAATAGTTACAATTTAAGCAATGATATAAGATGTAATATTTATATATTATTTTTCCAGTTAAATTAAATGAGCGAATTCATCTAGCAGCACTGAAGGCCATTAAAAATAAATTTTAAGGTTATGCATTAACTGTTAAAGTGACCGAGTGAGATGCTCAACGAAAGTGTGATAAAGAGTTAAATTTGAAACTGTAAATTAATTAAACTTTTCTAAAATGTTATTTTATAATTGCATAAAATAAATTGATTTATTCTCATGTGCAATTTATAATTTAATCTATGGATTTTCCCCCTTCAAATCAGTGAATTGGATGTTCATTGAAGAGGAGATGATATCATGAACAGTTGGTAAATGTTACGGACAATTGAGCTGTGATACGATTTGGAATTAATGGGATTTATTGCTTCGTTTTCAAATAACTTTAAAATGAAATCTAATCGAAAATCTATGACCGGGATTCAAAGAGTGTGGGAGTCAATGTGATGAGATTGCAGGGATATATACCGAAATCGAGATTACATAACTATTATCTAATTATCTTGACTTAAATTTTTTCCAAATAAATACAGTAGAATCTAATAATAAGTTGTTTATCGCTGTTTCTTAGAACATTCTAATTCTTGGTGGGCTTTCCTGCAGAAACAAAAAATGTGTCATGTACTAGTAGTACGGTACTACAGTACTTAACTGTCACCATCTCATGAGAGGGTATGTCTAGACTAAAGGGGATAAAATGTGTACACATATCGACCGGTTGTTTTCGTCAGTTGAGTAATGTAACTTTAAATTAAATCGCTTGGACTGAATAAACCTCGCTATGTAATCAAGTGAAATTAATATCGGGAATTCATACGAAATTTGAAAAATCCAACTGCAGAGATTGACAATCAAATTGAAACGATTGATTTATTGAGAGTAAAAATCTAGACAATAAATATTTAACGAAAATAACTCCACTGTAATTTTTATTACACAGATAAATCCTTGAGCAGGAAAAAAAGAGAATAAAAAAAAAATCGTTAAAGGCGTTAACCCAGGCTTTAAGCTTTAACATCAAGGTTGTCTGCAGTTGTTAGAGCGGTATAAAGTTGAAGGGTTTTCCCCGATCTAGCTGCCACTGCTGACCCACGGAGACTGCGCTGGATGAAAGGGGAAAGCCCGTCTACGGAATCGTACAAGGAACAAAAACTATACAAAACTTTAGTGCAATCTATAAAAAATAATTACCTAAAATTACCTAAAATAAATATTTTCACAAAATTTCGTAAAACAGTAATCTTTAACTGAATTAATATAGATAACTCATTTAACTCGTATTTAATGACGCGTCATGTCCCTTCCAGCTTCTCTTACAGCACAGCTACAAGTCCTTGAGCTCGCAATGATGACTCATGTTAGTTACTTTCGATTGTCCCGCATCCGATCCGCACGCACTTGTATTGAGTTACTTTACACAACTCTCGATGTCTTTGCAGTTATCTAATCAGATAACAGTCATGAAGATCATCATTCTTGTCTTGCTGTCATCTGTCAGCAAAACATGTGTAAGAAGTTTTTCGTTTGGAAATGCTGGAAGTTGCAACAACCGCCAATTGGAAGTTTTGCCCGGGCTCGGCTGGGATTCTCTGCGAGGGAAGGAAATGGCTCCCGTTTTCCGCTATACCTACGAAAATTGCCAGCAGACAACTGACAGGCAGTTTCTTATCCCGGACCAAGTGACGGTGAGTCCCATAAGAAAAAGCGACCTCACTGTGTCCAGCGAGGTCATAAAACATTATTCAAATTACACTGACGTCACTGCAAAGTCCATCAACATGGGTGTGGGTCTCGGTTTCGAAAACGTCCCTCTACTTTCGTTGTCCGGCTCTTTCTCCGACGGACATGCCAACATGAAACGGGAACAACTGAAGCATTCCGGACTAATGACTCGCACCTCGGCAAGACACGAAATTTACAAAGTACGAATCGCACCCGATGCAACAATCGTATACGAATTGAAGTACCGTTTGAAACGAGCAATCGACTTCCAGATGGCAAAAAACGAAACGGAAACTGTAAATTGCATTTTGGAGTTCATTATTCGCGATTTTGGCACCCATTACATCAAGACGGTCGAAGCTGGAGGAGTTTTGTACACTGAGAATTTCGTCAATGATAAAATCCTGACCGATAAGATCGGTAACGAAGATTGGCTGAAATTGGCTGCCAAAGCTAATTTCGCAGGTAATTTGAAGTTATTAAGCGCTTCTTACGGTCGTGCATCCGGTTACGGTAGTTTAAACGACTACTCGGATCACCTCATTTCAAGCACGAAGAAATCAGTTGGCGGTGATCCACTTTTCACTAACGAAAGTGTAAACGACTGGACCAAAACGGTGCTCAACAAATTGGGCACAATTGACAGAGTTGGCGAACCCCTCTTTACTCTCTTCTCTGCCACACATTTCCCGGAAGTCGACGAGGAAATTCTACAAAAAGTTGGAATTGCCATGAAAGCTGTCATTGAAGACTACTATCGTCACAATACGCACGAAGGTTGCATGCAAATGAGCGCACCGAATTTCGACCCATATGCAAATATAAATAACGGACAATGCAAAAATCCATCTCACCGTTACA
Source organism: Geophilus truncorum (assembly GCA_034695745.1). Lineage (NCBI taxonomy): Eukaryota > Metazoa > Arthropoda > Chilopoda > Geophilomorpha > Geophilidae > Geophilus > Geophilus truncorum. The sequence goes on from JAQFZP010001706.1 coordinate 3,332, forward strand.
AATTTGGTGGGGTTTTCAAAACATGTCCTCAACGCCGTTGGCAACAACAGTGCGACAAAAGTTTAACTGAAAAAAATCCACTCACAGGAGCCATGTCTTGTCTCGATGGGTACCAAGCTACAAAACTGTTCGGTGGGAAGCAAAATGTCTTAGAAACGTACCAGGAATGCGAAGAAAAATGTACCGGGATGCTTTGGTGGAAAAAGTGTGCGAACATATGCAACGACAGAACACGAATTGAAGAAAAAGATTACGAAACTTATTGGTGTGTCGCTGTAGACGATGTAGCCAAAGATACCGGATACATGTTTGGTGGATTGATCAACTCTGAAAAAGACGATTTGCGACAATGTCCAAAGTACTTTTACAAACTGCGCTTGAGTCCCCACATCGAAGTTTGCGTCAGTAATGATTACACGGATGGATTTAAGAGTTCGCTTTCTTTTGGTGGCTTCTTCAGCTGCTTATCCAAGAATCCGCTCGCTGAAAACAGAAGAGGTTGCCCATCCGGTTACGCCCAGAAGCTTATTGATTTAATTGACGGGTGCGAAGTAAAATACTGCGTCAGAAGTCGAGTTCAAGAGTCAAGTGCACTGTTTCAAGACGTACAACTGCTTCAGCCGCCGTATAAAAGCCTCGTTAAAAATATTATGGGTCCAGATCCGAGTCAGTGTTATAAAGAGAAAGAAGTGACCACAACTTCAGTTCCGGAACTTCCGGAATTAGATTTTCTTCACACCGAGAAAATGAAGACTGTGATACAATGGGGATGCATAATTGTTGCCACGATTATAGTTGTTATGTTGCTGTTGTGTTGTTTCGTTTGTCGAAGAAACGTGAGATCTGCAATAACCCGTACGTATTCGGGTGTGGTCAATCACGTTGTAACTCCTACGAGCAATGGATTCAAGTCGTCTAAAGAATATCTTGCAACGAATGTGGCAGAACCGACTGGGACATTTTTGTCAACTAAAGTCATCGAACCTTCTGCAAAGATGACAAAGTCTGCTTTTAATTCGTCTAAAGATCTGATGAGCCGAGCGTGGGTCAACACCAAGTACGGCACCAATAATTACGTACTCCTTCCTGTAACCGAGGGTTTGATGAAGAGCTTCGAGTATTCAAAGCGTCATGTTGGTGAGCCATTGAAGACGAGTTTGGCCAAAGTGAAGTCACGATGTTTTAGCGCAAGGGAGAATTACAACACTGTGCCACCTGACGACGATGCTGTTATTGTAGACTTGCAGCCACAATCTGCAAATCAGATTTTTACACCTGATGTTAAACCATTGTTTGATGCTGGTAAAAAAAAATTAAGGGTATTATAAATTGTTTATTTAAAATTTAATTTATTTTTTATTTTTAGTAGGTTTACCAGTGGATCCTGTAGGTGATGAAGATAAAGACCAAACGTCGATTGGCGAAAATGTCGTTCGAATTAATGCGTACGAAATACTCCCATTTTATGATTGTGATTTGCATATATAAAGTTAAAATTGCATTTAACAATTTAACAATTTACGTGGCGTATTTTAATACTTAAGAAACAATTCTGTAATATTTTTTTATAATCCAGATGCTCTGACTATTTTAGCCAATTATTGTTGGTAATGTTATTGCTTACGGTAGTATTTTACACTGATATTTTAGTGATTTCAGATCAATTACGAATCTGTCGGTGATAGCAGATGAATTTATTTGTAATTTTTTTTTTAGTGTGTATTTTCTTTCTGAACATTAAAAGCATAATAGTTATAATTTGTTTTTATATTTTGAGATTCTTTTACAATCAAAGCGGGGCAAATTTAATAGACTGCACCACAGAACATTTCTGATGGTCATGGAAAATTTTCAATATAGAAATTCCATTTTCTCGTTTCATATATCTTGCTACTTACTAACTACTAACTAACGAAATAAAACTTTAAACTAGTTTTATTATAATTTGCTGAAAAGTCAGAAGGTACATTTACAGTATCTGACATATCACATTGAATAATTTACAATGAAACTCGCGTATCTCTGCAGTTTGACTGATTTGGTTTATAACCATTCTACATTCGCGACTACGTTACTTAACGAACGGTCAGCCTTAATTTTGAGAAGTTGAACGATATAAATCCATTGCTATTTAAAAAAAATCAAAAAAAATCATAAATTATTTTTTTAACGCGTAACTTAAGTTTATCAGTAGTAATTACCCGATTGGTTTCCCACTCTGACGAAAAGAAATAAGCATAGTACAAATATAGTGTAACAAATATAATATATAAATAATAAAATTGCTGAGCATATGAACACAATAGTCATTAGGATTTTTTTGGAAATTGACCTTCAACCATTGCCATTTTAAAGTTGGTTAAAATTATTGTTGCATTATGCACTATTGTTAGAAATCAAAATAGTCACAATTACAGAGCTTGCACAAAACTAATACTGTACCATTCTTGCTAGCACAGCACAATACTCTAAAATTTAAGTGACACCGTAAAATCGAATTTTATGCCTATTATCACTTTTACTTTCCTTAAAGGAGTTAATTTGTAAATGATGAAATTACACAAGAGACACCTGCAGTTTCGCTTGAATTACTGGCAGATCGGATGAATTTGATTAAATTAAGCTTCTTTTAAGTATTGGGTGGGAGTGGTCTTTTTTCCCTTGATAAAGTAAATTAAATTCATAAGAGATTTATGGTGCTTTTTTTAATATTCTAACTGCACTAATTAACTGCATTGCAATACCTAAGCAATCAAAATGTGTCTTGATCTTTAAGAAAAAAAAAACCCAATTAACATTGTAATTCATCACAATTACCGTAACAGTTTTTATATGTAAAATGCTTTAAAAAATTTCCAGAAAATAATTTTAATTAATTATAATATTCTTGTAAATTTTTTAATTTTTTTTAAATCAGGTTTAACGGTTTCAAAGTTAGGTTGGTTAGATGCGAACTCGAGTGTGAAGTTGTGCAGAGTCAAGTTTGAATAACAAACAGTGGATGGCGCCACTCACTAATCCCGTCACTATTTCCTTTCTACAACAAAAATCAGTTACGGTACATTCCAAATTCTCCCCAAGACTGTGTAATTTGCTCTTTACAGTGTGTTTTGGATTTTTTTTTTTTTTCCTTTTTCTTTTCTTTCTTTCATTTTTTTTTCTGAATTACCCTTGGCAACAGTCTCCATCAATTGCTTGCTTCAATAGTTTGACTAACTGCTAGAGTGAACAAATTCAAATTTTCATCCAATACGCTGGCCGCTTCATCTTTTATTCATCACCAGCGTTACAATCTCCAAAGCGAATTGCGATGGAACTGCATCTGGCCTTCATAATAAGGTTGTATGCAAATACCAATGAACTGCTCACGTCGCTACCTCAGATCGATCTTTGAAAATTGGCATAAAAACTATCTGACAAAAAGTTACTTATTATCACTTGTAATAATGAAACTTTTTTTCTTAATACGAAAAAAAAAATTTAGAATAATGAGAAAAATATATGTAAATGAGGGAGTTCATTGACAATAATCCAGATCTAAGACAGTTTGTAATTCAATAGAAGACTTTTACAAGATAATGAGATTTATTTCCGTTGCCAAATGATGTTAAGGATAGAGCAGCATTTCTGTTTGCTTTTAAATGAGCTGAGTTTGAAATGAAATTGGAAGCAAGATCCCAGCTTTAAAAGAGAAAACAGGTTGTGGATTTCGATGGCAATACTATAGTTTATCGGTTTTTATTACTTTTTGGCTTTTGTTTTTCTTTCTTCTTTCCCTCCCTAACACTTCGTACAAACCAGTAGCATGGATAAAAAAAGGAACATCTCTAAATCGCTTTATCTTTTGTTTGACAGCATATTTTACTTCTGTCTATCAAATTTTGTTTGTGTGATTGTGAAGTTCGGTACGGTATTTTAAAGCGAAATCCCTCACTGTTCTTATATCCAATATGAATTGCTACAATGGAATTTTTAGTTATTTGTTCAGTTCAAACAAACATATTACAAGAAATAAAATGACATCAAATTGAATTCCATTTCTTTGAAATTAAATTTCAGAGACACTGAGTTTAAAATTAAAAAAAAAATTGCTCATTACCTTTAGTCATTAAAAATTAATAATAATCTTGCGGAGTTGAGTAAAGTCATTCTATTTAATCAATTTGTAATTTGTAATTTATTTACAACTCCCAGGTTTAGGTTTATAATTCACCGCAAGCCAATTGCAATTCGACGTCGATTTAAACTTGCAGTAGGCGACGTCTGTGAAAACCTCAAAACCTTCAATACCCGAAGCTACACTCGTAACCACATTGTACATCAAAACTCTCATAAGCAAAAGTGTGGATAAGCGATCAATTTCGACCGACAAATTTTATCGCGCTCGAAGCGTTAAGGGACTAAATTCGCCCGTGATCCCTAACTGCTTTCTTGGCAGCAGACTAATAATCTACAAAGAAAGTGACCGAAGGGGATTTTTTGGAATTGCTGCCAGCAACCGAGGGATCAATTTTGGGGCAACAGAATCCAATAAGTGTCAGGAGAGATGGTAGAGGAATAGAGTGTCACTGGATTTGCAGCTCTATCAACCTAGCACGTGCAAAAAAGCGGGCCTTAATGCAACTCAAAGAAAGAAAGTTAAAGTGACCTATGGAGCAAAGTGAGAAAGTTATTCCATGTATGGTTTAGAACGTTCCAGCTTCATTTCCATAACAAGGTTGGTGTTTCCTCACAAAACCACCTCGTGATTGTGTTATGATAATTTGTACTGGGTGTAGTCCAAGAAAAATCTGTAGCTCTCGAGAATGGTATAAAATTCTTTAAAGAAGACGTGATATGGTGAAAAAATTCTCATGGAAATATTTTTTTTTATTATTTTTTGTATCCTTGGGATTTTATTAGAAATTCACTGCGAACTGCACTCTGGAGTCGATCGTGATAATTAAATGCAAAAGTTTCTCATTTTTCATTTCTTATTACCCTAATAAGTATACAGGGATCAAAGACTTCTTTTTTTATTATTTCTATTTATAAGGGGGGAGTGTTCTTATTTTGGCACGCAAACCTCGTCTCATTTTCACGCATTCATTCATAGTTAAACCTTATCATCTTTTTTTTCCCGCACATGACATGTGTAGGATTTGAAAAGACTTTGGATAAATTATTTGTACGTTGGGCAGAGATTTGCTGTCATAACAAAAAGAACAACGCATTTTCAATGCAATTGATTAATATTACTCTCCATAAAAAAAAGTTTTTAATGGGAGGAGGGAGAAGTTGTAACAAAAGATTAACAACTTTTCTCGGAATAAAAAATACACAGCTCAAACCGCGAAGACAGAATGATGAACTGCAAAATTGTAATTTAAATTAATAACTTGAGGATAAAAAAATTCGACGAGGGTGGGACTCGAACCCACGCGGGGAAACCCCAATGGATTAGCAGTCCATCGCCTTAACCACTCGGCCACCTCGTCTTGTAGATAATTATGTTTATATAATTAGTGATTATGACTTTGATTTATATTCCCGTAACTCAAAAAATACATCATTTTGTTAATTTTTTATTTAAATATCTAAATTTATAAATAACATTGAATAAAATAAGGTATTGTTAAATTGAAAATTTATTTTTAAATCAAATATAAAAAATGACGTCAGCTTCAACATTACCAGCTGTTAGATGTTGCTATGGCGATGTATCCTGGTAAGTATTTTTATATTCTCTTCTGAAATATTCTTCGTTGTACAGAATGATATTTAATCGAGCAGTGGAATTTTAAATATTTATATTTAACAACTGTAAGGTGTGTGTATAATATCTACACGATTGGAATTAAAATTCATCTTGATACGGAATGACAAGCATTTTATCTAACCACACTTAAGCCCAGCTAGAACCGTAGTCTAGGTTTAGGCATTGGTTATTGCGATCGATTCTTCACTGTCATCGCGTTTCGAGGGGAGGGCAACTAATTTCGAATTCCTAACACGTTTTATTCCTTGTGTTTGTTTGGCTTGAAGCAAAAAGACTCGTGCAAACCCGTAATCATTTGAAATAGGGCAGATATTTGGAAAATAAAGCGGATCGTCTGTGTTATTCGTAAATTGATACAAGGGTGTCCAATTGACCGCTTTCATTGCAGACATTGATTGTATACAAGATTTACTCAAATTATCCTTCTAGCTCTGTTGTCATATCACGACTGCATTGACATCAAAATAGGCTTAAGGCAAAGGTTAGGAATTCTTGTGAAATCTCATTTGGACTTGGTTCATCTAGGATTGCAATTGTCATATTGAAGACAATTACATCAACATAAAGTTGAGGGCAAGTTTTGAGTAACTGCTTCTTTACAACCACAAAAGTAATGAAAATTTTTTTTTTAAATACAATTTATAAAATTCTTTTACTAAAGTGATGTTATTTAAGGAGCCCCAATGTTAAAAGTTTAACACTTTAAATACTGGATTCAAACTGTGATGGTTGTGGCTTAAGCAGCTTTGAACTTTGCTAAGACCAGTGATTAAATAGAGGAAATAATGTCCTTCAAGGCTTCAACCAATATAAATTGCAGCAAACACAGTTCTTGTAAGTCTGAACTTATTCTTTGCCAATAGAGAAAATACAACGCACATTTTATTAATTTTATTCAGCTTATGCCTCCTTATAATAATCTTTATTCTCACAATGCGACATACAGTATTTCATTAATTTCGATTAAAATTAATGATCATTGTGATTAATGAAGCGAATAGTGATTTCAAAGTAGCGAAGAGATAATTTGAGAACAACAAGAAATAATTTGAATAGGGTACCAATTGATGTCCCACTTTGATAAATTAAGCTGTCAAAGTACAAAATTCATAATCAGAACACCACTTGTTGTAGCCTGGAGAATAATAGATTACAAATTGGATAACATTGCGCATAAATGTCATTTCTCAAAACTTGTTGAATAAAACGAACAACAGCAGCAATAGCAATTTACTGCGTAAATTGTCCACTTATCATTTATTTAGTTTCTCATAAATCACTTGATGATTACGCCCCAAATAGGAACGATATTACATCCACAAGATTTAATCTGAAATAAATCACTTCTCTTAAACCCAGACGACAAATTGTCTGTCTTGGGATACACAGCAACATCAGATTTCAGCCTGACTGATATTGGATTTGGGCCATCTTCCTTGTCCTGAATTATTATTACCTAAAAAAAAATTTACTTTCAATAAGCTGATTTGCCCTATAATGATTACGAAGCGAAGTCACACAAATCTAATGTCAGTAGTAGTAATCAAGGAAAAATCATCTCGGTTTCGAAAATGTAACTTATCACCGTAATGGAATGACATTAATTAACCTTGTTTCTTATCTTTTCCCCCCCTCAATTCAAACCCAAGGTCAATTACGATAGTGTAATCCGATTTCTTATTTTTTATTGTGAGTAGGTCACATGGAATTCAGATATAAATCAAGAGATTTAAAAAATAAGAGAAGATAAAAAAAAATTACAATAACAAATTCATGACTTTTACGAGTAAACAGAATAGAAACAAACATGTCTATTGATTTTCTTTTATTTGTTAAGTCCTTTCATTTTAAGTGACTTGAAAAGGTCAGTTTTTATCAGTCATGTTTTTCGAGGGGATTTGTGAGAAAAAAATGATTCAGTTCCTACTTTGTCATTTATTTTTAAAATAAAATTACTTTACAGAGTAGAAATAAATAAAAATACAAAGCTCACTTCCCTGCTGACATGCTGACCCCACCAACAAGATTAAAGTTCTTTGTCCTTTAGCTCGCTCTTCTGCCACAGGAGGTCGACAGCTCCGTTCCTTCATGTGGTGGAGTTGCAGTCGGGTCCAGATGTGAAGGCGGTTTGTGTTCAGTTCACTTGGCGGCTCAGGCTCAGTCGTCTATCGCAACGCGTTTTCGGGGGAGGCAAGTTTGCACGTGCTGAATTTTCGAGTGATACACCTTGAGTGCGTATTTTTTCCCGATAGACATGGAAGTCACGTAAGCAGACAATAGAAGTAGAGAGAGGTGGGAATCCATACTTGGAAACTGGTTGGGGAGTTGAAGACCAGTTGAATCAGCCCGGCAATCCCATATCTTCCCCAGAGGGGGGATTTGGGGTGAAAATTTGAAGCCCCTTGTCTGCAAAATGAGACATTGACCAGAAAGGGGAAGCAAGGACCGAGGACCGACCAGTTGTGTGGTATGCGCGACTTTTCGACAATTTTCCTGTGCAAATTGTTTCCCCCGTTCCCGTTTGCAGCTCATGCTGTTGTCCGTTGTGTTGTTCTCGGGACGTGATTTATGTTTATTTCTCCGAGTTCACAACAGATGTGTGAGATGAGATGACGAGCTCGTGATTTTTGTGCGCCCTCGTGACAAATTAATTGATATAATCACCACCTGCGATTTGTTTTTTAATCATAGAGAAGCCCGAGAAATCTGAAAAATCGAGTTTTATTGTCTGAGAATGTGTGAGATTTTTTGTAAAACCGGTCTCATCGGTTAACAGCTAAGGCCTCATCGATGCCAACTCAAGCCATCCCACCGACGAGCCGCTTGCTGCGCTCAGCGTCGGGGTTCACAGTGGCAACTCCGGACGGAGAAGTGATTATGGCATCGCCGACCGCTGATGCCCATTGGGTGCAGTTTTTTCAGAAGTTGGACAGCTTACGACATGTGCACATGGAAGAAAAACGCAAGACCATGAAAGAGGAGATCAGATCGGTCGAGTTCTGGAGAGCGGTGATTTCCGAGTGTCTAGCGACTTTCTTCTGCGTTTTTCTTATATGTGGAGCTCACGTACCCTGGCCAAGATACGAGCCTACGTCCGGAAGTGTGAGTCTCACGTGCGGCTTTGCCATGGCCACGCTCACGCACTGTTTCGGCCAGATCTCCGGCAGTCATGTAAACCCAGCAGTAACTATCGCTATGCTCATCACCCGCAAAGTATCGCCACTTGGAGCGTTGTTGTACATCACTGCTCAGTGTGGAGGAGCTATTGCGGGTTGTGCGCTACTATTTGGGTAAGTTTTCTTTTTCTTTTTTCTTTTCTTTTTTTTTTTATAAAAATCAACTTTTTTGATTATCTGCACCGTTCTTGTTTAATAATTTTGACGATGTGCAGACGTGAGCCGGTTGTTTAGCTCTTGGCAAGCTCTTTTCACAGAGTAAAATAATAATGGTAATGTTGTTAAGCGAAATTGAAGCATGGTGTAAGAAAATAATTCTGTCAGTTATCCTATCATCAAACTCAAGTAGCAATCTAATAAGGCTATTATCTATTCAAGCTCTTAGGCAAACCTTAATTTTCAGTTCAGACGCAGTTGCGATGTGTTTATGGAAGTACAGTATAATGAAGAAGAGAGAATACGGTTGATTAAAAGGCAGATCATCGAGAATTTAGACTGCTAAATAATTCAATTAGAGCAATATTTTATTAGAAACAAGAGTTTGGATTTGGTTTGACACGGAATACTTGCAGAGAACATGATCCGTAATTAGGCCATTACCGTTAAATCCAGGGCAATACACAGGAAGTCATTAAAAATGGAAACTGCTGCAGCTTCCTGAGCTCTCCTGCAATAACAAATCAAATTTCATCGTCGGAAATCTCAATAATTCATCTCTTAAACCGCAGCTACACTCGAAACTTGAGATTTAATTTTTCTTTATCAAAAAGAATAAAACTTTATATGAAGCTGATAATTTAGGATTAAATTAAGTTTGCAACTTGGAAATCGGCTGAGTTATCAGCTCAAAAGATGACGTTTATTGCAGTTTGCGCAGTTCTGTTGAAGATTTACACGCAACTTTTCAAACAGAGTGTGATTCATTGTTGCGGTTGGGATGTGAGCCGTTACCAAACCTTGGTTTATCGATCAGTTGTGATTTGGGGAGGTGGGCGGGAGACGGGCGAGGAGAAATCGGTTAATTCAAGGATGCAGGCACTCGTTTCCAGCCCAATCAATAAATCGCAGGTGTAATTGGCGTTCTTCACTGCAGACATTCAATCAACATTGGATGAATCATGCAACATAAATGGCTTACTGCCTAAGCCAATCTTCATCTTCTCATAATACCGGGGATATTTTTAGTTTTAAATTACCGCTTCCGCTTCAATTCAGTTCAATGTGACAAATATGCAGAAAGCGGTTGACCGGCGGCGGCGAGTTGATGTTTAATTAAAGTTTCATTTCATCCCTTCGACACAGTTTAAGACGTAAATAATATATGAATATAAATGAATACATTCTCTACTCCAATTTCCTTTTGAACTTCTTAAACAGACTTTTTTCTTATTTGTTTATGTATTTAGATGCTTTGAATTCCTCTTTCTTTATCAATAATTCAGCCCAAACATTTATTTAAACCTACATTTAAAATTCTCTTTAAACTCAAAACTAACTATAGTATCAATGGTATCAGTGAATACATTTGGAGATTTTCAATGCTGGGAAAAAGCCCTAGAAGGATGTGAAGTAGAGGAACCAAACCGAGTAAAAGTGCCCTTCCATCTCCCCATTTCCAGATCCACCTAAAAACGACATGTCACTCCTGAATTCCTCGAGGGAAGTGCCTGCTCCTATTGGCTGTTGGACGTATGTTGAAGGGTATTCCCTTATTCCCAATTCTTTTCAATTTTCTCTCATACAATTCTCTGATATCACACAGGAGTTATCTATAAAACCAAGATGTGTGTCTGCATGGTTAGTGTCTCTTCAGTGATAAAAAAAAGGAAAAGAAAATCACCTTTCATTTTTACCACACACCAGCAGTGCAATGATAACATTTAATCCTATTGAATTAAAAGTTAAAAGTGTAAAGGACAATTTGTAGTGTTCATGTTAAGCAGACACTACTAATTGCCAAAGACCTTCTCGTAACATCAAATTAAAGCGTACTAACACAAATTGTGATTCTCCTGCCTAAGACTTTAATCTCAACATTCCTTTGGAAATGGTTCTAATGGGCATTGACTTTGTCCAAAGAATATAAGCGCAAGAAAAAACATGGGCACAAGACTTATCTCGAACAACGCCTCGTGTTGCTTTTCTATTTTTCCAACCTTCCTTTTGTGTCTATTGGGTCTGTCAATAGAGATCAAACCGAGAGAATTGTCTTTGCACACGCGTTTGCGAGGAAGTTTGGACACATAGGGAACGCTGGTAATGATCTGGTGTGAGGCTTTCGAGAAAGCCTTTTCTAGCAAACACGGTGAGGGCTATTGATGAAGAGATTGTACTTGGCGCAGATCGATAGAGATGCCAATGATAGGCAACTTCTAAAGGCACTACTACTCATGTTAGAAAGGATTCGACTTACTTCATTTTCGCATTGCATTTGAATTTAGATCGACATTAAACCACTTTTATTTTGATTTCAAAGAATGGGAAAGTGAGAACGGCTGTGTTAAAGACGTTAAAAGGATGGATCTGCTCTTGCACAGCTTCGTTTTTTTTATTTTTGAGTGCAATCTGCTTTAAGATACAGCAATCTCTCGTGATATTTATTGTTGTGTGCGTTGCATGCTCAATATCGTAAATCAAATTGATGATGGCCACTAAGTCAGTAATCAAGTGGCAATTTGTGCGCTTCAAAGGTGCAGAAAATTTCCTTTCGCCTTAGGGATGTTTAGATATGGCACGAGTTATTTATGCCGTTTAGTTATGAAATACATTTTAATGAATGCTGAAATGCGAACATCTTGTACCTAATTGTGCATAATAAATTCAGCTTAAAAAAATTAATTAATGATTCAGCTTTTGTTTAATGCGAAGCAATTATTAAACGGTATGAAGTGAAAACGAGCAAAAGCTAAAAATAGAGCTTGTAACAAGTTTAATGCCTGCATGACATAAATTTAGTTGTTTTCATAATTTATGTAAATAATTACTATGTTTACATCTAATTAACACGAATAATTTAGCAACATATTTTCTTTACAAAAAAAAAAAAAACAAGCAAAATGTAATGAGAAATTCCAAGAGTTGCATGGCTAAGTTTAAAAAGTGTTTTAGAATTTTTGTGAATTGTTATTACCTATTCACATTGCTTTTAGACATACTGTATGCTAACAAATTATAGTGTTCACTTGGGAAAAAAGAAGAAAGTAAAAGTATTGATGGGGAAATTACTATACAGAGAAGAATGTTTGTGCGTTAGCATTTCTTTGTAGTGGTTCAAAACTTAATTACTGAGTCGGTATTAGCTGTCTTGGATGGTTTCGTAAATAAAAAATAAGAAGGCAAGAGTGTGCAAAAGAGGAGACAAAACAAGCAAAAAAATAATGAAATAAATCGTGGATGTGTTATTTTTGCAAGTAACAAGTTGCTTAATTTAATGAAACGTTGTGTGAAATAAATGTAGACCAGCTGTTGAAGCAATTATCCTTTAGCAGTTAATAAAACGGCTTGGATTCGAAATAAATGGCAAATGGGGTGTTCATTATGTTTGTTATTGAATAGACTGTGCAAGGGTTAAATAATTGCTGCAGACATATTTTGGTGTTGAGTGTAATTGAAAGTTTTAACTGGAAGATTAAATGCACGGATCTGTGGCATTCATAAAATTATTTGGTCTGGTTAATAGAAGGAAGCAAAGTTCGGAGTTGCTAAGCAACCAACTGGTTCAAGGTTTGTCTTCTACACAGCCAAATGACCACCAAACAACACCAGTGACCCTAAAAGTCAGGGTGGTAGTTACCCTGGAGCTCTAATGATTACTCAATTTGCCTTTGGGCCTCAGCTGTCTCGTGCGAGCACTGTCCACAGTTTAATTGCTTGAAGAGACAATTGGAGAATCCATTTACGGAATATATAACAATATTCCCGGATTAATTTTGCGAATAAACGAAAATAAAAATGTTAAAATTATCGTTAGAAGCCAAAGTTGAAAATGCAAATCCGCATTTTGGCAAATCATTTTTCAAAGTATGGAGCTCATAAACGCGCTTTATACGGCTTTAGTTTTAAACTTTACAGTTTTGAAGAGTGAAGTAAGCCTTAACTCGTTGACATTTTATGTAATAGCGTGCGGCTGTGTTTCTTGCCAAGTCAAAAGTCAGTGCCACAGTCATCAATAATTCATTCACTTCTCTATACATGTATTGTGTCATCCCAGGTTTCAAGGCGTTTGATGGCCTGTTGTCCATTTTCTCCAGAGCTTTTCAATCGTGCCTCATCACGAGACGTGAAGGCTCTAAATCTTTGTTATCGTGTGGAGACATTTAACATTCTGCACGCGGCACTTGCGTGAACGATTCAGAGTGTAAATAGCCTTATATGAGTATGGGAGAGGTGTGGTGTTGCTGTTGCCAACACACTATAATTACATTGTTCCTAAGCATCAAGGGTTGTCTAATGAGAGTTGTATGGAGTGCTATGTGGTTAGTCACTTTTCTGAGAGCGTTGGAATATACAGAAAAGATTAATTAAAGATGCTCGTAAAAAAAACATTGTTTTTCACCATTAACTTACACACTTTTACATTTTTAAAATTTCCGATTCTTCCATAATTTATTCAAATAACTTTATGCATTGGAAACTTTAAAAAATATTATTGTAACGAAAAGTGCTTGGTTTTTGTGTTGCATTTTTAAAGTCAGTTTCAAGTTGGTATTGAATAAAAAAATCAAGGAGTGAGTGTTTTTGATTTTTTAGTTTCAGCTTTACATGCTGAGAAGACTAATGTTCTTATAACAAGTAACTATGTTTTCCTTCGTCTTTACTTTTAAAATGTAATGTTACTACGAGCAGGAAATGTAATCTAAAACCTTATTAAACGTCAGAAAGAAATCTAATTTGATGTTGGAAAGGCAAAAGTCAATGCCTTTGTCAAATAAAATTCAATTATCTGTCTGATCCAAACAAAGTTTGCATGGAGCCGCATTTTTCACTAGGAAGTCTTTTTGTGAGTCTCCACAACGGTGTCCAATTTAAAACTTCCTGCCCATTAGTGCTTTTATATCAGGGCTTAAACCTATTGACTGACTGCTTTCGAGCAAAGCAGTCGATTTATTATTCAACTTGGCGCATGAATAGGAAACGGGATAGTTTCGAGACGAATTTAATTTACAAAAAAAATTTAGTGTCTGTTAGTAGGAGATAATAAACATGGACAGCAATATTAGTGATTTTTAATTTGCCCCCCACCCCCCCCCCAAAAAAAAAAAAATACAATGATCAGTTG
>JAQFZP010001707.1:0-17541 GCA_034695745.1 Geophilus truncorum
GCTGTTGTAGTGATAAAAACTGATACTAGGTCACTACACTACTGCAATGTTTTTTATTTCAAAATTTTATTTTAATAGACATTTTAATTTTATTTCAGTTGTGATTAAAATTAAATAAGTAGACACTTGATAAAAAAAATATTTGTAAATTTAAATTATATTTTACAATAAATATATTCGACTGTGTCTGATTTTATCTACATGCACAAATTACATTAACATCAAAATTCATTTTTTTAACATACAATTCGACAGTTTTTAAATCTTCCTTCGAAATATTGTAACATCGCTGAATACAAATTTCCTTTAAACTCTTGAGCGAATTTATCAAGAATTTTAACGTTTCCAAACCAATCGGACTACAATTTACGAGTTTCATTTTTTTTAAACCACTCCGCAAATTCACTCGCAGCGTTTCACTAACGAAACTTTTCGTAATACAATCGCAGCCATCTATTGCCAAAGATTCCAGATCTGAACAGTTTGATAGCAACATATCCCAATCGCTCATCCACAGATCTTCAAGCGTCAACTTTAAAATTCGTAATCTTCTAAATGGAATATGTTTCGGTGCTTCCAAAAACAAATTTTGTGTCGTTTCTTTCCTTTCAAACGACAAGTTTAACGATTCTACCATCGGGCAACAAACAGCGATGATTTTGATTACGGCCGTAGAAACGTGACTAAGATTAATATTGGTTAAATTGGCACACTTTCGTATCAGATTTGCAATGCATTCATTTTCAATGTACTGCCCACAATTTGTGAACTCTATGAAACGTAATTTAGGGAATAGCGTAACTACGGTACGCCCAAACTCAAAACTTTGAGTTAAATTATTTTTTATCGACAATTTTTGGATGGAATACGTTTGTTGCGAATCTTCGCCGAGTAGTTTAAAAACGTCGTTCCACGAATGGTAGTTTAGTTCTACGAGTGACGGAAGGGTTTTTAGAGCTATTACACATCCAATTTGAGTGACACATGTGTGTTCTAAATTTAAATATTTCATCTTTGAGCACTTTCGTAAATTTTTAATTGATTCGTCCGTCACGTCGCAGTCTCGGAGGTCCAGGTGTTGTAATCGGGTGCAATGAGTTCCGATGATGGACATGTGTTCGTCCGTACAGTAGCTATAGCGCAAATCCAAATATTCGATGTACGGTATGCTGTGTAGCAATTTGGTGATGCAGTCTGTAGAAATCCAATACGGATTTACGTCTTCGTCGACGAATCGTATTTGCTTAATATTCTGTAAATTGAAGTTAAGGAAAAACATTAGTGATTTTTGTTTAAATTCTTAAATTTGTGTTTTGATTTTCTTACCTTGCATTTTAAACGTATTTCGTCAACGACTTTGTCTATAGGCGCGTCGAATCTGTGAATGTCGTAGAGAACGGTGGTATACGGTTTAATAAATGCTTTTGTAGGTATCTTTTTACCTTTTTCAAAAACGCTTGCCAACAGTTTTGATCTTTCCTTGTTTTCCACGCGACAGCAACTTTCGTGCAGTTCTTGAAGCAGAATGGAAGCTGTGGATGAAATAAAAAGTCCCGGTAAGTTAAAATGTAAATGAAAAGTAATTAAATTGTAAATTAATAATTTAAAAACTTACGAAGGAATTGTAGTGCACATTTGAATTTCTGAATATTTGTAGATATGTTTTGCAGACATAATTCCTGCAAATACATTGGAGTTTTTTTGAATGGCATTGTATTTGGAAAAGAAATCGTTGTTCTTGTCTTGACAAGACTGCAAGGGATTATCCGATTATGATAGATTTCTCCTAAAGAGGCGCTAGAAACCTTGGAGGCGCCATTTTAGTTGCCAACAAAAGCCACTAGGGCAAATGACCAATCGCAATCGCTGAACGATTACGAAACGTTTTCTAAAATTTAGATATACAGTACGGTAATCTTAAACTTGCCAGTTGCTAACATAAATCCGTTTTTCTAATTTTTCGTGTGTGTAATAATGGCGGGCATTTTGTTCGAGGACATTTTCGACGTAAAAGACATCGATCCAGAAGGCAAAAAATTCGACCGAGTGAGTCGCTTACATTGTGAAAGCGAATCGTTTAAAATGGATTTGATTCTCGATATCAACACGCAAATTTATTCTGTCGAACTGGCTGACAAGTTTCGACTGGTATTGGCGACTACTCTTCGCCAAGATGGACGCCTAGACGACGGGGAATGGGACCCACGAGCGGAAGAGGAGACATCTCGTGCCAACAGCTTCGATTACGTAATGTACGGAAAGATTTACCGAATCGAAGGAGACGAAACGTCGACGGAACAGAATGCCCGATTAAGTGTTTACGTTTCGTACGGGGGTTTGCTTATGAGGTTACAAGGAGATGTTGCGGCTTTGCATGGATTTACAATGGACTCGAATGTTTATTTGCTGATGAAGAAACTTGCCTTTTAAATTGTCTATTTTTCTAACTTTTACTTAAATTACAATGTAAGTGTAAAGTCTTTTTTATTTTAATAATATAAAACGTCTAAGAGAAATTACAAAATTAATTTTTGAAAAATTATTTTTTATCTTTTATCTTAAGAATTGTGATAGACTCACCCCACAGTTTTTTTTTCTACGATTGCGATTGGTCGGAAAAAGCGGCGAGACATCTGCTCATTTACGAATTTTTGCGAACTTCACTTCGATACGTCGATACGGTACACGAAATATGTCAAACGGGAAATACGCCACCGACTTTTGAACCGATTCATATAAAGCGGCCTTTGAACAACTACAATTTGTGAATGCAAGACAGGCGAATAAAATGTATATAAAGAATAAGATGAAGACGCCGAGTTTTCAAGAATTGGGCGATGAGTGGCATACTGTGATACTGTGCTCCTCGAGAAGAGCAAGAATATATCGACTTGGTGAAAGACCTCAAAACATTCAGGGTTTAAATATGTAAATCGGCGAAAAGAAAAAAACCACATTTCGCAAAAAGAAAAGTATAAAGTCATCGTTAGGTTCCACCAATTCCAAGGCAAAAGTGAAAAAAGAAATGCGTCAACTTCTGAAGGTTAATTCGGAACCTGAAAATGTAAATTAAGAATCGTAATTTTATTTCTTTTCGTAGAGTACATGTTTACAATACTAAAAAAAAAAACAAAAAAAAAAAAACTGACTATTTAAATAACCGGTACCAGTACATATTCAAATATATTTTTGCATTTTGTTTTAAAATTTATTAATTCGTTTTGTTTGTTCTTTTCCCAGTTGAACTTTAATTAGTTTATTACAAATACTTGTGTATTATATGGCAAACTTTTCTTTGGTTTGATTTTGATGTTTTGCGATTAATTTGATTTGTGTTGTCTTTTGCCGTCATAATTGAATTTGAATGTTTAATGTTTTGAAATCTTTTCATATATTAATTAACCCTGGGAATTTTCTTCTATTGGTGAATTTTTGATTCTTTATTACATTACATTACTAAAACTTAATTACCATATTTAATTCTAATTTTTTATACTTGTAAATTTGTTTATTTCAAGAGTTTAAGTTTCAATTTTAGTGGTTGAGCAATGGCATTATTTTGCATTTGATGTTCTGTCTATTTTTTTTAAATTAAAAATGTCAAAAATAATATTAAAACTCACGATTTTTTTCTATCTCAAAATTCAGAAGAATTAATTACCAAGGCTTACAAGTTAGGCTGTCAACTTTCTTATTTCTTGCAGTCAAATCAATGAATATTCATATTTTTAATGGGGCATTAGGAAATAATCAACTACGGTATTTTAGCTTTTTTGTAACGTTTGTGCTGATGCTGATTGCAAAAAAAAAAAAAAAAAAAAAAACAATTCGCAGAAAGATTCTCTTGCAGAGATGAAATAGGAGCTATCATCTTCTTGTTCTTTTTATTTTTATTAAATTTTATTAAATTTTTATTTTATGGGTTTGAAAAAATTTGGTTATTTTGTTTTGCCTAGAATTTATTGCTACATGGCATTTTATTTTTTTAGGTTTGAATGTCAGGGAATACATTAGTCACTCTAAAATGCTAGTTTTAGTTTAGATTAATTAGCACTCTGAAACATGAAATCGTAACAAACTAAAAAAAAAAATTACTTTTTCGTAAGATTAGGCTGAACTTTAATTTGTTTCGTGAATTTAAAATGTGATCTGAGATTGGATCACAAATGACGCCATATCCATACGATATCAATATAACGCCATATCCATACGATATCAATATAACGCCAGAGTAACGTCCAGTTTAACACGTATATAAAATATAATGATATGATAATATGATAAAAGTTAACGAACAAGTTTGTACAACAATCTTTCAAGAATGGAGACCGAAATAGAATGGAATTTCGAGTACGAATCTGAATCTGAAAATTGGGATTTTTTTGCCGATACGTCAGACGATGGGTTGTATTCGAACAATTTATCTCAAAACGACTTCGTCGAGTGGGAAGAATATGAAAGCAGATTGAAAGTCCAAGACGCAAACAAACGATGGAATCGTGGGTTAAATTCCATTCCGACATTAGTGTTTGTGTTTGGTCGCAAAAAGAAAAAAGTGCGCTTTAATACGATTCTTTTTGAAAAGTACCTGTTTTTATCTTCAAAAGAAGATATTGATGCGAGAAAAGGGCCGTGGAAGAAATTAGCTCGCGATAGAGAACTATTTTCCAAACGAATCGAATTGTTTAGTAAAATTTTAAATCCAATTTTGTGTGAAAAGCACAGAGAAAGTGTCTTCAAAAAATTACATATGTAAAAGTTTATTTTAATTATTTTTAAATAAGTGTTTTATTTCATCCGTATAAATTTGTAATTTGAATTTTTTCGAGGGCGCTTGTATTTTGGGATGCGCTTTTAATTCGAGACATGTTATATTATTAAAAGTTTTGTTAAAGTGTTGAGAAAGAAAATAGTCCTTGGGCAAACACAAATCTTTAAATTTTTTATAAAATACTTTTATTTTGCAATCAAACCAATCTAAAATTAAATAAATAAATAAATAAATAACACCGGTATAAAACACGTGCAGCCATAAATAAATAAGTTAGCTTTCAGCAACTTTGACTAGTTATAAAACACATAATGACACCGCCGGTATTTAACCGAATAATATTTAAAAAAAATTCACGACGCTCCTTTAATTCTTTTCGCACGAACTTCCTTATCGGAAGTTTCTGCCGAGCGTTTAACGCTCCCATTTCGGGAATCAACGTTAGAATCGACTGACCGCAACCGCAATTTCCGCCACACATTTGGATCCTAAAACAAATTAAAACATTACTTTTCAAAACTTTTTTTTTTTTTTTTAATTTAAAATTATAATTACTTTTTCATGCTTTCGAAGAGTGGTCACAATAAGCCGGACATCATCTTTTCCTACTTTGTCCATATTAGTTTGGAACTGATTGGCCACGTCTAAATCAAATCAAATATTTAGTAAAATATATATAAAATCAATAAATTCATTTACCTTTGAGCAATTCGGAAGTTAAATCTTTATCGACGTAGGACCACCAATCTTTTTCTTCGGTCGACTTTGGAATCTGTCCATACTTAAAATTTCAGTAAAAATTTAAAAGTCAATATTTATGTATATACAAACCTTTACCTCTAAATCGGCCCATTTTGTCGCAATCAAAATACACGCACAAGCGATCAATTTCGGCGAATATTTCACGCACATTGACGATATAAGCAGACTTTTGTGTCCAATGATAATAACAAAATGTTGTAAAAAGTGCTAAAAATTAATTAAAAGCTATAAACCTACTTCACTGTTGCCAAAGTGTACGCAATCAGCGTCAAATCGTGCTTTGCTGTAAAGAAATTAAATAAAATGGTTCAAATTATGAGAAAATGGATTTTATTTTTTTTATTTTTTTTTTTACCGTTAATCATTTTACACGTTTCGACCACGTGCACGTGGGCATGATCAACAATTAAGTCAAAACCCAGCGTCGCTAACAAATGATTCTCATTCGCGACAACTGATTGAAGTAGCTAAAATATGGCATAATCGTAATAAAGGCATTAATATTATTTTGATGCCTTGTTAGAAATTATTATTACATTTCCATTAGCTTGGGTGGCTGGCGACGCCAATCGAATCAAGTTACCCAATTTAACTTGGAAACCTTCGACTTTTGACGCTATTAGCAGTGCAGCCATTGCGATTTCCTATAAGAAAGGGTTTTTATTAGAAATTGAATTTATAACGAATTTGTGTAAAAATGTTGGATACTTACAACTGGTTTCACGCTTCGTACACAATGGATGTCGTAAAAGCGGTGCATGTACACCATCGCGTTGTTGAGACAAATCTGAGGTCTATAAAAATAAAGAAAATAAAATTTTGTTTTAAAAAAAAAAGTTATATTTATGAATCAAGATATCAATTGTCTTAAATTCGTATCAAAATTTGAGAAACGATTTCAAAATGGCAGCCATTTCGTAAATTTCATAAATGTGCCTAAGCACAATTTTGCATTCGTTTTATTTTTTTTTTAAGTTTTAATTTTAAAATAAAATACTGGTAAAGATTAATTTTTTATTAAGTTTATTTATTTATTACGTAAACTTACAATTTTAGACGACTTCCGTAATCGAAAATGTAATTGGCAGCAATTCTCCTGTGCCACATTTCTTCGTTTTCCGAAATACCGTTTGTTTTGGTAGTTAACGATTCGTCTTTCGGTGAAGGCGAAATCCAAGTTTCCGGAGATTTTTGCATCGCAGATCGATTACGGAATCGCAATAAAAACGTAAAAATGTTACAGGGTAGTGTAGCGTGTCTTGTGTGATTGCAGAAGCAGAACCAGTAGAAAGTCTTGTCTTGTATAAAGAATGTTAGGGGTGTGATTCGTAATCATTACGTATTTATTCCAGGTGGCAGTGTTAGAGGGTTATTGACCATTTTGTCTAATCAGAATGCAGTTTACAATGGGGCGACTGACTGCCCCCTGCCGGTCGAAATCGACATTGGTATATTTTATGATTGGAACTTGGAACGGAAATTATTAAAAATTTAATTTAAATTTAACTTAAACATAATTTCTAAATAAATTTTTAAAGTAAAATTGATTACGAAATCAGACTTTCGTGAACATTTGGTAAACTTTCGTGACCTATTGTAAAATTAAAAAAAAAAAAAAAAAAAAAAAAGCTTTAATCAAATTCACCAAATTATCTAGACGCTGCGTTTCAACTCCAAAGTCTTTCGAACTCAGCATAAAAATCATCACTTCGAATTCGAAACTACTCAACCAACATGATATCTCTAGAGAAGAATGACATTTATTATTTTCAACCATGAACTCACTAAACAGTAAGTCCATGTTTCAACCATCCATTCGATCATTCTGTGGCACGAAAATCGAGTAGACGAAGTACTAAGATTTTTTGAAAGTAAAATCTTAATTCTTAAAATACATTTGCCTAAAAATTCAGCTCAAACTGACGACCAATTGCTGCTTAAGACAAGACATATGTTTCCGAATGGAAATATTTCCATTCGGATGCTTTCTACTTTTTTCTTCTACTTTAGAAGTATAATTTAAAACCAACAGCGAAGATTACGCTACTTTGGAGAGAGCGGACTTCAATCTTCAAACATATTTTGTAAAATATGTTGGCACGACATTTTTTTTTTTTTTAAATTTCGGTTCGACTTCTGGACAGTGCCGTGAATTTGGTGGACATGGAACGAAACTGCAAACAGTTCGGTTCCGAAATAATTGACGCCGTTCGCAATTCGTTTGTTAATTTGTCCACATGTCGTTGCAGCATTTATTGTTCGCAAAACTAATTTTCCGAATTGTAGTCGTGAGATGGAACAGAGTGGTCAAAGACTCGAGTGGCAATTCGTACTCGTAGTTTTCAGTGTCCAATCCGAAGTTGACTTCGGTGAGGTTGTTGCACACAAACGTGATCCTGCTCACGAGTTCTCGAAAATCGAAATGGAATTTGTGTAATGCGTTTAGTTGTTTCGTCATACAGTTGATGAAAGTGGTCGCTGGTAGAAGTGATTCAATTTTGCGATATCGCAAATATTCATCGTAGAATTTGTTGATGACGCATAGCGGATCTGGTTTCTTAAAACGGCAAAATGCTGAGCCAGTACGTTAAAACATAAGTTTTTAAAGGTGTTTACTGAGTTCTCGCACCGATAAGACATTTTGACTTTGAGCGTGCCAATAAGTTACCTAAGTAAACGAAATAAGCATTTGTGGATTTGTCAGTGTGTGTTATTTAGTTTGTTTTGGTGGAAAATAATGAATGTAATGGGAAAGCCTGAATTTGTATCATTCAAAAATTTTATTTTTTGAAAATAAATAACAAGAATTGATAAAGGGATCCACACTGGGTAAATAAATAAAAAATTAATTAATATTGATTCGATTTAAAAATAATTAAAATACATAATGAAAATTATTGCTTTTATTTTATTATTTGTGATTCGGGAATGGAGATAATATTCAAAATTTTCCGTTGTAACTACTGTCATAAGTACCGAAAATAAATTATTTATTTACTTCTGCTACAGTGCTACTGTATTCCATTTAAACCAGGTGTCTTGTGCTGACACCTAGTGACAATTAAAGAATATATATTTAATTATCTGTTAATGATAATAAAAAAGAAAGTAGCACAGCTTACTGTCAAATAACGCTAATGAAAAAATTATTTCAAAAAATCAACGGTTATTTATTATTTTTTTTAAATAAAAATTAATTTTAAACGCTTCGTGTGTTTTACATTTTACAGAAAGTATCGTGCAGATTTTAACGGTTTGAGATACAGAGCGCCATTACAGACGAAGAGCAGCTTAATCGACGCATCGATGTTTCTGCACCTCCCAAGGCATCCCAAACCACGATATTTGGTCTGAAAAATATGATTTTACACTAGAATTACATCAAGTTTGATGGATGGACCTTATGCGTTTCTAGGAATCACAGTTGGAACCCAAGGTGACCCTTAAACGACCAAAACTCAAATTGCGTTGCAAAAATCACTCAAAAGTCAAATCATTTATTTATTTTCCACAGCTGCTCCACCGACAATGTTGCAAGCTCAGTCTTTACTCGGATCACAGCTTCCACCGACCATCATAAGCGGACCGTCGGGACCGGTCACTTCGATAGGCCCAACGCCCGGATCATCATCGCTGGTCAATCCGGCGACTAACGACGCACCGTTGGAGTTTAACGTGAATAAAAATAAATCAACGATGCCGATTGCGTTGAAATTGGACAAAGAATCGGTGCAGATTAATTTGCGGGATGACGATAGAGGCAGGAGAAGTCCGGAGAGAAGAGAACGAGAGCGCAGAGAGAGAGATAGGATCAGGCAACGTGAGTTGCGACTGATTTTGGATAGAAAATGTGTTTAAAATGTTTAAAATAATCTAAAAGAATTCGTAAAACATGAAAAATTAATATTAATGATCAAAAAAATTCTTAAAACATAAAAAATTGAAATCACTGATCAAAAAAATTCTAAAATTTACCAAATCCATAATACTCAAGTTCTAAGTCACGTGATTCTATTAAGCTTCCGGTATGAAGTCACGAGAAGCCGCGAGAAACTACGTGACTTTGTATTCTCGGCTGAACTAAACAACGTGTCACGTGATTTAGTTCAGCCAATTCTAAAGTTCGTTTTTTATTTCAGGCGGGGATCGACCGGACAAGCCAAAAGTAGAAGGCGGGAGTCCAAACAGTCCGTTTTCCGACACGGCTCTACCACTACCACCAGCCACGATACTTCCTCCAAGCGTGGACGGCGCACAGCAACAGTGGGGAATGATGTTTCCCATGGTTCCAATGGGCTCCGACCCAAACATGATGAACATGATGCCTGTCGGATTCAACCAGTTCGGATTCGTCCCTAGCGGCGAACCGGCACTTGCTCCACTTCCCATGATGCCCGTGATGTCGGGACCAGTTAAGGAAATCATTCACTGCAAAAGTTGCACATTATTTCCACCAAATCCAAGTAAATTATAAAACATAAATAATTTATTTTATACATTTTATTTAATTTATTTTATACATTCAGATGCGCCACCACCGACGACTCGTGAACGACCACCGGGTTGTCGGACCGTATTCGTCGGCGGACTTCCCGAGAACATAACCGAAGACATAATCCGAGAAGTTTTCGAGCGATGTGGGGAAATAACAACAATTCGCATGAGCAAGAAGAATTTTTGTCATATCCGGTTCGAGAGCGAAGGTTATGTGGACAACGCGATTTTTCTGTCTGGTTATCGGATCAGGATCGGGTCGAATACAGATCCACCGAATACGGGGAGGTTGCATGTAGATTATGCACAAGCGAGGGATGATTTGTACGAATGGGAGTGTAGGCAGAGGCAGTTACAGAGAGAGCATAGACACAGGGAAAGGATGGAGCAGGAACGTTTGAGGCCGCCTAGTCCGCCTCCTATAGTTCACTATTCCGATCATGAATCTGCGTTGTTGGCTGAAAAGATAAAGGGTAATTCATTTAGTTCATTTTTTTAAGTGCTTATCGTAAAATGGGATAACTTTGGTGGCTTTACAATTTTTTAATCTAAAAACTTTCAAAATCTGAGCCAGATCTCAAGTATTGACTCTATATCATTTTTTCATTTTTTTTTTTTTTGATTTTTTTTTTAAATAAACGTCTCGTGTTCAAAGTTACTCCCCATTCTCATGACTTTGAACAGTAATTTTTTTCCCCATGGTTTTTGTGAGATTTCAATGTCACTTCTAAGAAATAACTTGTGAACATAAAATAAATTTTTAAAAACAACATTTTTGCAATTTTAAGCAAAATAATGCAAAAAAGTATCTGGTAAGTTAAATTTTAAGGCCACTAAATTATGAAAAATACTAAATTTAAACACACAAATGCCAGATTTGATTATAATTTTACTTTTTGATTAAAATTATAAATTAAATAATTTTTGTTTAAATTTGAATTGGGAACAATTTTTTACGAGATAACACGACATCACTTAACAATCAAATAATTTTTAAATCATGATCAAATCTTCATTTTAAAAATAAAAAATTTTAAAATATAATTTGCAGTAATTCTTTTTACTCAGAAAATGGCTTGTAATATTTTATTTTTTTTTTAGATTTTGTTCAAAGTATTTATCGTGACCAAAGTTATCCTATTTTATTGTATGTGATTATTTGAGTTGATTACTTCGTCATTCTTGGATTTTTTCGATTTTAATTAAACTTTTTTAAATTTTATTAATTTTTATTACATTTATCAACATTTATTTAAATATCCGTATTTCTCCTTTCATACTTCCAGGTGACGACACATTTCAAAAAGCAGTTCAAATCCTAATAACTTGGCTGGACCGTGGCGACTGCAGTAAACGCAACAGCGGCCAATTCTACAGCATGATCCAAAGCACCAACAGCCACGTCCGGCGACTAATGAGCGAAAAGGCTCAATACGAGGAAGAATTACTAAAAGCAAAGGAAATGCTCAACCAAAGAATGCAAGGCATCCTAATTCAATGTAAGTATCATTTAGGAAATTCAATATACTCCAAAGATACCCAATGATGAAGTAAATGATAACAAATGTAACATAACTCCTGTTAGTGACATTTATTATTAATATTTATAAACAAGACTTAAAATTATGGGTAAGTTAAAGGCGAGGTTATAAAGAATTATATTTTCTTTTGTCGAAAATTTGTTGACGAATCGAGCCCCAATTGCAGATTTTTTAGGGAGTTAGAAAAATCTTAGTCACAAAGTTACGAATATAATTTTGTATATTCATTTGTTCTTTGATTCGTTTAATAGCGGAAGTTAACTAACGATTCTTTGATAAACGATAGTATTTTAAAAAATTTTGGTTGTATCGAAAATCGATATTTTATTCACAATTATCGATATTTTCGTTTTTGATGTTTACTGAATTTTATGTATATAAATTCTTACATAAAGATTTTTTTTTTTTTTGTGTTTTTAATAAAATGAATTTAAAAAAGTGATTGGTAAACTAAATAAGTTCATTAATACCAAAATCCAATAGTATACAGGAGGTACTTGTTGATCAATAAGAATTTTTTCACAAAGTTTAAAGACAAAATTAAAACTTTTTTTCTAACTCCCTATTATCTGTGTTTGGGTTTTGCGAGATAAAAGAAAATGGCAGATGATTTTAGTCAGTTCAAACGTACATGTTTCATGTATTCTTGGAAGGTTTTGTCGGAATGCAGCATTAGGTGTCATCTAGGGGTAAGGTGTTCAGCCAGCAAGAAAGGATGCAAGTCAAAGAGTCTCATCCCCCAGGATCCATTGGGAGCAAGTCTTAATAGAAATTTAGATTTACAGAACCAAAATCCACTTGGCCAGTGACATAATCTGAACCCATGCTATTATCTTGTTCTTTTATTTATTTATTTATTTATTATTTATTACAAAATGCTTTTTTCTTTTTTCTGTTTGTGGCCGTTATGATTTACTCTGCTTGTGATGGGGGATCTTTCTTTCTCGTTCTGTTCTCTTTCCTTTGATAATGCATAACTATTTTGATTTGGCTCATGCCGCCTTTATATTCTGTCCCCCCTTGAAGTTAGTCAGATCGAGAAGGTATTCGTGGCGGCCGTCCATCAGAAGGTGTGGGATCACTTCACCAAAGCGCAGAGGAAAAACATCGACATTTGGAGGAAGCAGGCTCAGGTAGGCATGGGTTGGATCAGTTGCAAGACAGGGATAATTCAGTTTTGATCTGTAATTAATAAACTGAAATGCCAAAAATAAAATTATTGACTACTTTTTGAAATTGGATATTTATGGAATTTTATTATTAGAGCCTGGATTTTAATGCATTAAAAATTCGGTTTTATGTGATACATATGCTCTAAAAAAATCATCAAAGCATTAAAAATATGCAAATAAAAATTTATTTTTTTTATCAATTTTAATCAACAAAATTATTGCAATATCAAATTAAAGCATGTTGTAAGTGTTCCACAGTCAGAAAATATACCTCAATATCATAACTTGTAACTGGAGCGTATTTAAAATTAGTAATTTCAGTATTAGAATAAATTCTGCTAATGATTTGTCAGTTTTATTGCTATTGAGACAATCTGCAATTAATTTTAGCGTGGAAAATCCTTCTTTTTCCAAAAACATATCATTGGTCTTTTTCTTGGTAGAACTGTGGCCATATGCTTTTCTAATTCCTTAATTAAATTTACTGAATTTGAAATTGTAACATTTTGTGCATTTTTTGGTTAAAATGATGCATTTTTAGGCAAAATACACGTATTATGTCATACAATATTTTTTATGCATTTATTCTGGCTCTAATTATTAAGATTAAAACTAGTTATTACCCATCTTAAAAAGTATTTTCTCTCAAAATCTCAGGTTTTAGCTCACTTAATTTCATTTTTTTTTTAAGTTAAATAATAATGTATCGATATTGAAGTGACCAGTTTTTGAGACATAACTTTCTTTTAAAAATTTTATATTCTGAAAGAAAAACTTATTTGAGTTGAGGACTAACTTATGTAAATTCAAATAAAATGTTGTAAATAATTTTTTTTTAATATCAACTTTCAAAATAAAGTCAATAATTTTGAAACACCTTTTAAGACGTACCTTGGTTGGGTTTTCAATGTTTGAAATGGAAACTGAAAATGAAGTGAGGAAAGAAGGCAAATGATAACCAGTATTAGTATCATAAAGCCAAAATTAAACTTTTTGGCTACGCACAATGTGTTAACTAAAGGTTTTATTTGATTGCAGTCACTTTGGTAATAGCAATTTTCTAAGGTGTTCAATGGTAGTGATAGCAGATTGCAGTGTTCGCAAGAATTTATAAAGTCCTGCGTTTAAAACAAGGTGATTTAGGTAAACTAGAGATGGAATGGAAAAGTTACTTAAAAAATAACAGAAATGCTAATTGATGAAGGTAAGTGAGCTCAAGGATCAGAAATAGCTGCTGAAGGTAAAAAAAAATTGCAAAATCAGATCATTGGACGTGCAAGAAATACGAATGACTGCAGCTTTAGTTTTTAATCCATTAACCTGGAACAGTTTAAGAGTTTGTACTAATTATATTCGTTTTGCACACTGAAAATTAATCTCAGATTTATACATTTGCAGGAAATTAAAAATGCTCAGTTGGAAGATGCGCTCAATGAAAGAATCGAATACGAAATGGAAGTTAGTGACGAAGAAGGTGAATCGTTGGCCAAGAAAGCAAAATTCGAACCCGAAAGTGCCATTGAACAAAGTAAATATAAATATAATAAATTTTCAGATATACCGTATTCATGCGTGTATAATACGGTAAAGTCAATATAAATTTATTTTTTTAGTTGCCTCGCTTACAATGCAGCTTAATGGGTTGAAAGAAGAAAACGACAGTCTTCGATGTCAGTTGGAAGCGTATAAGAACGAAGTGGATCTGATCAAAGTGGACTCGAAGCATGAATCTGATGAAAACAATAAGCAAATTAAAGTTTTGCAACAAGCGTTGCAAGGAATGCAACAAGTAAAATTTTTTAAAATTATATTATTATTATAGATAATAAAAATATTTAATTTTTAAATTTTTATTGTAGCAATTGATTCAGGCCAATCAGCAACGGGTAAAAGATGAAGAACAGTTGCAAACTGTAAGGATATATCAGAAATTAGAATAAATCCATTAATTTTTTTTTTTTTTTTTTTTAATTTTAATTTTAGCTTCGTAAAAATTTACGGAACGATAAACTAATCGAGAAGGAAACTGTTGAATGTAATACTAGTCGACGGGATGACCCTGTATGTGCCGATTCGACGTCCCAGGGGTCTCGGGTCACGGCGACTGAGGCGCGACTAATCGGTAAAAACGTGGGAAACTAATTACATTAGTCCGGTAGTGATTTAAATTAAATTTTAGGTCTCCTTTCGACGTTTCTTCACGTTCACCCATTCGGAGCGAGCGTCGACTACATCTGGTCGTATATCCAGCGCCTCGACTCTACTCTGAGGTCGAGTGATGTTGAAAATCTTCTTTCGAAATTTCCAAAACTCTTCAAGCAAGAGTTGTCGGGCGTTGGTGCGTCACTTGAAAGAAAATGGATTTTTGTTGGCTTTAAGAATGATTTGTATTAGAAAAATAAGCATTTTTTTATTTTGTTATTTGTATATTTTGACAAATTCCAAAGGATGCTTTTGAATTTTTCTTGCGCAGTCAACGCTCCTATATCCGAACATAGGGCGGGACTGGGAAAAGTGGCCGGGTAAGAGAGTATTTAGCGTAAGGAGACATTGAAAGGGTCCGAGACTTTTGCCCGGGTAAGGGAGCAGGCCGGGTATGGGAGCGTCGGATATAAGAGCGTTGACTGTATTTATTTATTTATTTATTTATTTGATTTAAGAGTTAAAAAATGAATTCTTGTCGTAGAATAGTGGAAATGAAATGTGCAATACTTTTGAAGAATTTTGAGGAATTAGTGTATTTAGGCATATTTTAATACAAATTGTTATTTGAATGCTTACTAAACATATCCCAAGTGTCTTGAAGTGTCAAAGATTGAGTTTATTTTACTTTGTTTTATGTTTTGAGAGTTTTGCGTAACTAAATATTGTTCTAAATTAATTTCTCGAATTATTTTCCTTTGAGATTTATAAATATGATAAGTATTAAAGTAAAGGAAGTAAATTTATTTCTGTTTAATTCATGAAAAAAATAATCAAACTGTTGACTCAAAATTAAAATATTGATGAAATGGTTTATTTAGCTGAAATTAGTTGTTTCGTTAATATCTATCTTCAATTTTTGGAAAAACGTTAATTTCTTTTTGTAATATAGCGCCACTAATTGAATTCAGAAATTTTAAAGGTTTTTAAATGTGATGATGTGATTTCGTGAAACTATCGCCTTCTAATTCATTTTTGTCAATAACTCGGCTCTGCTTATACGTATCGCGATTCTGAAACTAAAATTAAATATTTCAGCTCAAATTACATTTATTTCACCATGATTCGTTTATTTTCACTGAATTAAATTTCTGGGCCAAAATTGAGAACATTAAAGTTGTACTCTTATCTTTTAAAGAGAGGAACTAAGGATAAGGTCCAATTAACGCGCTAACCATGCCTCTCGTGGGTAACGTTTCGCTAATTTTTGCCAAAAATTAATGTATTATGGGAAGCTGTTTGTGTCAACATTCTAACTCAATTCATTCTATTAACACTGCACTTTATGAATAAATGCTATGCCATTAGTTCCCTTCTCATGCCATAAACTCTTCCTTCTGCTCATGAAATGATTTGTCATCTAATGGCAATATTTATCAACTATGGAAAGACATGAGTTAAAAATTAATAACATAGTATGGCAATAGACTGTCAATATTCACGTGTCATTCATTTAATGAATACTCTTTACTTTATCAATGCGTACCATGGCATTACATCACTCTTCATGCCATTACTTCACTTTTTATATCATTACACCACTAGTCAAATCATGATCTAACACCTAATAAACTGATGGACAGGCAAAAAAAATGATTTAGAATTCTATCACCACAGGTAGCCTAAGGCAAGCACAATTGAGTGTATCAGCCAGAATCCTTGTGAACAATTTCGTATTGGAACTAGATGGGAACTGGGAACCGGGTTTTAAGTCACGTGACGTCAATCATAATAAACACAGCTGACATGCTGTGCATGCTGAATGTTGAAAGTTTTTGTTGTTTGCTGTGGTTTTTTATTTAAAAATGTCGTCGGGAGGTAAGAAATATATGATATTGATTGATGGTCGGCTACACATCCCAGAGCAAATACTGTAGTACTTAGTTGTATTAAATTACTTCTTCCATAGATTCTTAAAGTATCTTCATGAATTAATTGCTGGCATTCTGCAATTTTCATTAAAGCTAATTGTCAGATACTAATCTATACAATAAAATCATAACTTTTACTAGTAGTAATTGGTGAGACACTGTTCTTCAACTGGTGATTGAATGACACTGAAGAAGTCAATTGGAATTGATATTTGAAATGATGATGGTGACCAAGGAAGCTGTTTGTGCTAAAACTTGGTAGTTCCCATCTAGTTCCAATACGAAAATAATTTCAGGTTAACATGAAATTATTTTGTATTGGAACTAGACTAGATGACACTGAAGGCGTCAATTGG
Source organism: Geophilus truncorum (assembly GCA_034695745.1). Taxonomy (NCBI): domain Eukaryota; kingdom Metazoa; phylum Arthropoda; class Chilopoda; order Geophilomorpha; family Geophilidae; genus Geophilus; species Geophilus truncorum. The sequence continues at coordinate 17,170 of JAQFZP010001707.1, forward strand.
AATTGGAATTTGGAATGATGATGGCGACTAAAAAGCTGCTTTTGCTAAAACCCGGTGGTTCCCGTATAGTTCCAATACGAAATAATTTCAGGGGAACTAGACGGGAACCATCATCATTCCAAATTCCAATTTCAATTGACTCCTTCTGTGTCATTCAAATGCCAGTTGAAGAAAAGTGTAGTACTTCTACTTGTAGTAAAAGTTAAAATCAATTTCAAATGAGTTACATGTTGTAGAATACTTGTGTCAGCTGTATTTATCATGATTGAAGTCACGTGACTTAAAACCCGGTTCCCAATTCACCTTTTGCACACTACCCTAACGCGCATGCTCAGTTTGTGCAGCGCCCTCTGGTGGCAAAACTTGAAAACG
>JAQFZP010001708.1:0-17537 GCA_034695745.1 Geophilus truncorum
CTATGCGATTTTTCAATTTTGATTAAAAATATTGTGTTTTACCGTGTAACTACTTGGAGAGCGATGTCTATGGTGCGATGGCCGGCTCTGCAGTGACTCAGTGAGGAAGAAGCGGGAAAACACCGTTCCCATGATGCAATATTACGTAATAATTAATCCCGCTGTTATATAAAATATGATATGGTCTGACGTATTTATAATTTTTCCGTTTTTATAATCTTGTTTAATTTAACTGTATTTTTATATTTGTGAATGACTTTTAGAAAAAGGAAGTTTACCAATAATAAAATTGAAGTTGGTATTTATATATTTTTATTATCTTATTGTATTTCGACATCTGGTGGTGATAAACAACACTTGCTCGTGCGGGAAACTCAGTAAAGTCTAAAATTCATGTTTTTTTTTAAACAATTATCAATCTTAATTGGTGTGTAATATGACATAAGAAAATTCTTTGTTTACATATACGTATTTAGAAGAGATTTGAAGAAATTTGTGATTATATAGGATTTTAGAGATTTGTAGAGATTTATCAAATTTTTGAAGATTTGTAAAGATTTATAAAGATTTTTAGAGAATTATATAGATTTGATGACGTCATTGATAAAAACTTTAGCCCAGACATTAATTTGCATTAATTTGCCTCAAATGTTAAAACTGTCTTTAATTAAAATATTTTTAATGTTAATTTGAGCATTTTTAAAATTAAATTTAACTATTGTTTTTGTAGGTAACAACACCTGGTGGTAATTTGAGCAACAAAATGATACATTTTTTTGCGAATTTTTACGAAAATATTAAAAATCCATAAAATAAAATTTAATTGTTTATTTAATTCTTCACCTGTTGACAACGTCGCGAAACAAATTTCAAAACTCACAATTTAATGACGAAAATAAAATTTTATTCAAATTTAAACAACACAAATGCAAAAAAAAATTTATAAATAAATAAATAATCAATCAGTGAGATTCGCATCTGAAATATAAACATTTAAACTTTCATCGCTGCCGAAAGAATTATACGCCCAATAAGTTACTTTGGAGCGATAAGAATTCCACATATCTTCGACATCCATTTCTTGAGAATTTTCATCGTCCACATTCATCGGTCGCCATCTGCCGGTGAATCAAAGAGATTTCGGTTAAGTTCCAAATGAATTATCGCGTTCGTTGTCGCTTTGGTTTTTCGTTTCAATTTCGTCACTTGACTCGTAATTTTAAAAAAAGTAAAAATATTCGCTCACAATTTACAAAAGAGACACAAATCATGTCGTGTAAAAGAGCTGATTAAAGTCACTAAAAAAAGATTAAAAATCATTAAAACTGTGAAAACAGACATCAAACTCCGACAGATTTTCTACATGATTGATACAAAAGTAAAAATGGTGGTTTTATTACCTGACTGCGATCAGTGGAACTACCAGCCACCATTTCTTCCGCTGAATGTTGTTGAAGGCGTCTGCTAAACTAGTGAAACGCATCGAACAAATCATATACCGTATTTCAAGCCATTTTATCCTCGAAAACAACGATTACCTACTTATTGTTGCACTTGGTGTTGCACGTGTTGGTTGTTGCAAACCACGAGAACTACAACAAGCTCAACAACAAGCAGGTAACAAACATTTGCAAAAGATTTATTAAAAATAAACAAAAACAGAAAAAAAACAAAAGAAACACTACAAATGCAAAAATAAAAAAATAATTATAAATACGTAATCAATTACTGAGATTCGCATCCAAAATATAAATATTTAAATTTTCATGGCGGAAAGAATTATACGCCACGCCAAAGTTACTTCGAACCGACAGGAATTCCAAATATCATCGTCGACATCCATTTCTTGAATATTTTTATCACATATATCGATACACCAAATAAAATCAATATCCTTCAATCATCCGCGACATCTGAGCGAACAAAGTTCGGTAACTTCCAAATGAATTTACCCCTTTTCTTAACCTTTCGGTTTTCTGTTTCAATATCGTCGTCTCGTATAATATATATGTTCCTGATAATCATTAACAGCTCGTCGCAGCGCATCATGAGCTAGTTCCATATCATCACTTATTCGTTGTAGGTCGTGTTGTAGGTTATGTTGCATTTGTTGCAATCGTTGTTCCGCATCTCTTTGCACGTAATTTACTTCCGGTAGATTGATCAAAACGTTTTCTATTTCGTCCACCACCGGAATGGCGCCTTGTACGTTTGGGTTATCGTGAATGTGTGTTTTGGTCGGGTCGTTTCGCAGCTCCAACGTTTCTGCTTCAGGATGTTCCTGAATGTAAGTTTGACGAGCGCGTTCGGCGCCTTCTTCGACCTCGCGTCGGTTTAATTCGGCGTCGTTAGAATGCAGCCGACATCTGGAAAATTTGTTTTTGACACATTTAGTTACAACTCAAATTACTCGAGAACATCGTTATCATTGACGATAATTCGATAAATCTCAATTCAAAATATCGACTAAAGAAAACAAAAAAAAACATGCCTTCCGGTCATGAAATGTGCATAACTGGCGTCGACCGGTTCACGACAGACGTAGCAAAACAACTGACCGCAAGAACAAGTCATCATATTACACGATCCGTATTCTTTGATGGATCGTTTCTCGCACTTTGGACACTGTCGCAACAAAGCATCCGTCATTTTGTCTTCGATAAAGGTGCGAAATTGCACTTCCGCTTTCTTCTCGATTTCGTCGCATTTCAAAGGCAAGTGATTTGGTTCTTTACATGTTCTACAAGTCATTACAAAAGAATTTGACATTTAATAAATATTTTTTTCTTTCACTTTTTTTTTTTTTTTTTTACCTGCATGACACCTTAAGGCACTCGGGATTCATGCATTTAAAAATGGTTGTTGTTCGGTCCGGCATTATGGCGCAAAAGGTGCAAAAGGGACACGAAACGAGATCGGGGATCTCTGCATTTCGAATTTCCTCTTCTTGCATCTTGCGAACCAAGTTCGAAAATACGTTGGATGAAAGTACGTTTTGAAGCACCAACATCGGAAACTCCATTTCGCAATATGCGTCCAAACACGGAAATTTGTATTTACTCTGACCTTTGTTTTGTTTTTAATATTAAAAAATTAAATCGAGAAAACGAAAAATTTGCATAATGTCATACCTATTAACACTTCTGCATGTTTCTTTATGCATTCTTTGCAGAATAAATGTGCGTCTGCGCATGTTTCCATGTCTTCAAAGAGCACTTCTTCCTCCAAACAACACGTACACTCCATCAAATCTCCTTTCGCTTTTCCAGTTTCGATTTTACGTTTACGTTCGTTGTCCTTGTCGACTTTGTACTCTGAAATACCGTTGAAGAATCAAAATTAACACAAAGCCCAACAAATTTCATTTTACGAGTTTACTGGCGGCCATTTTGTGACCGGAAGTAACTCAATTTTTCGTAAATTCGAAGTCAAAAACTGACATCACGATACAAAAAATCATTAAAAAATCAAAAAATTTTACTTTCATTTTGTTTTTTTCATTACGTTTGATCTTCTCTTCCATCTCGATGAAATATTTCTCCTTGTAGAAGAGTTCATCAATGATTTCGGGCATCGGTCTCGCTTCTCTCGCCAACAACATCTCTTCAACAAACACTCTTCGCTTCTTGACCATTGGCTCTTCTCCCGATGGATTGTTCCACAGTTGATTCATTTCTTTCATGATGGGCATCAGGTGGTATTTGTGTTTCTTCAGCATTTTCTCCAAATCGTAGTCGTAGGCATAAGGAAATTGGTTTTGCACGTATGTAGTCACGTGGTTCTTGTAAGATTGGGATTTCGGTCGTTCGTTGTTTTTAAAGAACGATTTAGGATCAGGAAACATCCGAAGGAATTCTTCGATGCTGAAGGAACTGCAATTAAAAAAAATTAGTCGATTATAATCGATACAATGTTACAAAGAAGAAAAATATTTTCACCTTTCCATGTACTTCCTTTTGGTCGCTGCTCGTTGTTGATCTGCCAACTTCGGATACGATGGTTTCTCAAACCATCCGTTGACCGTCGCATTTAAATTCTCCTCGTTGTTCTTATATTCCTCCACCAAATTATACAAATAATCTGGATCGGCGTCAGGGAATATCTCCAAAATGGACTTGACCCTCATTATGGTCGTAGAATGGGTCTCGCCGGACGTCGACGCACCCACTTCCGGTGTCGCTTTGAATCCCTTCACTTCTTCACCCGCAGCGGAGAAATTCGGGATAACGTTTAAATCTAATAATTCGCTGATCACAATGCGAATTCGATTCGGGTGTTGGTGGAAGGCTTCGAGGTAGGCGAGAATTTCCGCCCGGCTCTTATTACGGACATATCTTGCTACTACTTCCGCATCTGCCAGCAATTCGTCATATTTATCCCCTGGCGGCGTTTCCTCGAAGCTGGTTTGTCCAGCTCGCAATCGTTCTTCCTGCGACTGGGACCGGTTCGATCGGTCCATCAAAGGTTCTTCGATCTCGACGACGTTCTCGTCGAGTTTCGTGTATTGTTTCCTAACTGGCTGCCACTTGCTAAAAATAAAAATAGGGACAAGGGTAAAACGCTGAAGTGGGATGGAGGGATGGAGGGATGGAGGACCAGGTAACACTAAAACCTGGCATTTCAAGATGGCGGCTCCCATTTTCTCAACATTTACGCGTTTTTTTTAAATTATTTGTTATTATTTCGATTGGCCCTTCTCCATTCCTGAATGAAGTAATCGTTTTTACTTCATTTTGACCCAGCTAATATACTTATTTCGTTATTGATAAAAAATATTGAGATGGAGGGATGGAGGTTTTGGGATGGAGGAATCGGATGGAGGAGGAATGGGATGGAGGAGGGAGAGATGGAGGAGGGAGGGATGGAGGAGGGAGGGATGGAGGAGGGAGGGAGGGATGGAGGAGGGAGGGAGGGATGGAGGGAGGGAGGGATGGAGGGAGGGAGGGATGGAGGAGGGAGGGATGGGGTTTTTGGGATGGAATGGAATGGAGGGATGGAGAAATGGAGAAATGGAGGTTTTTGGGATGAAGTGGGAGGAAGTGTTTGGGATAGAGTGGAATCATAACTTTGAAACTTTGCTAATTAATTCTGACTAAACTACTGGACAAATAATTCCGAAATAATTCTCGAACACTATTCAGACTGTATTATATCGATTTCTAATTTTGCACAACATTTCAAACATTCACATTAAAATGCAAATGAGACTAATTAAACATTCAAAAATTAATATTCGAATTTCAGCTTGATAAAGGTTTCCTGGGGTTCTCGGATGACCCCTTTCACCTCCTGGTATTAGTCTTTCGATAACGCAACCGTAAGTGTTTTTTTCAGACGAATTTCGATTTTAAGAATGGGTTTTGCTTCACTGCAATACACCCAAGTCGACGGTTGTATTGAAATAGTTGCGGCCGAGGCGATGTGACGTCTCGGCATGGCTGCACCGATTTTACGCCTATTTTGCATCTTGATAATTTCTTTTTCCAATAATTCCCTTTATTCTTTTCACTCAAAATAAGATGAAAATCCGATTTTGCAGGGCTTAGAAATATTTTTTCTAAGTCCCTTGCCATAAATTCGACAGTAATCATCATCTGGAATTTATAATTGACGGTTATGACAAACCTCTGGCAAAATAAGCTGACACAACGCTAGCACACGGCGATAATTCAAATATAACATGCATGCAGAAATCATATCTGACGAATCTCACATAACTAAACTAAAGCAACGATAACAATACATAATCACGACGAAGCGATATTTCACGCGAGATTCATCAGTAAAGTGAAGTGAGCAAAACCGAAGTCAAAATATTGCAATTTTGAGCAAAATTTCCATTCCTCTATTCCTCCATTCCACTCCATCCCAAACACCTCCATCCCTTTATTCTACTCTATCCCTCCATTCCTCCATTCAGGGGCGAACTTAGGTAGTGTGGGGCCCTAAGCACAACATTTTTTTGGGTCCCCTCCCCCCCCCCCCCCCAAAAAAAAAGTTAAAATTACTTACAAAGTATATATTATATTTTCGATTTAAATACATTCATTCACATCAAAAATATCAAGTCTCGTAATTTTGCCAAAAAATCTAAAGTAATCGACATCTTTTCGTGGGAAATTATAGACTATTTTTTTTTTCCCGAGCCCCAAATGGGTGGGGGCCCTAAGCCAGTGCTTATTGTGCTTATACGTAAGTCCGCCCCTGCCTCCATTCCTCCATCTCTCCCATTTCTCCATCCCATTCTATCATAAAATCCTTCATTCCATCCCATATAAATTTGTTTTGCTCACTTCACTTTACTTTATCCAAATTTTATTTTATCCAATTTTATTTCATTCCATTCTGATTTGCGATAAAAATCGATATTTTTAAGCAATGACAATCAATTAAGTTAATTATGTGAGCCAAAATGAGGTAAAACTAATAAATATTAACAGATTACTTCGTTTATGAAAAGGGCCAATCGAAATATTAACAAATAATTTAAAAAAGCGCGTAAAATGTGTGCCACCATCTTAAAACGCCAGGTTTTAGTGTTACCCGGTTCTCCATCCCTCCATCCCTTTATATCCTACTTCAGCGTTTTACCCTGGTCCCTTGCTCGAAATAGTCAAATTGTGAATTAAATTTGTATAAAAATTTATTTAAAAATCTATTTTTTTCACTAAAAGTTGCATTTTTATATTAATTATAACTTTAAATCAACATTATTTCAACTTTTTTTTTTTACTAATTTTTCATTACTAATGCAACGTGATTACCTCCGGTTAGGCTTAAAAAAAAAGGCTTAAACCTCGTTTAACGTCTTTTTATCCTCAATCGCTCGTTATGCTCCAAGTTCCATTAGTAAAACGATGGAATTTTTCGGAAATTTTTCTTTTTCTTCTTCTTCTTCCACGTTTTTCCCTGTTCTCTTGTTGTTTATTCACTCTTTTACGTTGTTTTCACTCTGCAAAACAAACATTAAAAATTAACGCCCAATGTCACCAAAGTTAAGTAAGAAATAAAGATTTAATAAATAATTAACAAATTATCTATTCGTGTGTGTAAACAGCAGATAATGATAAACCTCGACCAAATTTTTAGGCCTAACCTCGATTCGAAGAGTGAAATAAAACCATGACACGCTTCGCTTCAAGCTACAACAAGACTGGATTAGGAATAGGAATTAAAAAATTAAAATGCGCGCGCCACGAACGCATGCGCATCCCCTTTTTATTTGTAAAACAGAATGATTCTTAAAAAGTATATGCTAGAAAATTATATATTTTAAATAAGTAAGGTCGCGTGCTCACGCGAAAACTTTCTGAAACGGGCTTGTGTTAAAAATTTCATTTTCCATCGAGAAATTATTAAAAAAGTTCGTTTTCTATGTTTGTTGTAGCAACAACGCCCCCCAGCGGTGAAAAACTGAGTTGAAAGAAAGAGAAATGTCCGTAATTAATTAATCAATTATACTTTATTTCATTTGTTAAAAAAAGTTAAAATTATATAAACGTAATCAATCACTGAGATTCGCATCCAAAATATTTAAATTTTCATCGCTGCCGAAAGAATTATACGCCGAAGTTACTTCAGAGCGTCAGGAATTCCACATATAATCTTCGAAATCCATTTCTTGAGAATTTTCATCATCTACATTCATCGTCCACATTCATCGGTCGCGATCTGCCGGCGAATCAAATCAAAGAGAGTTCGGCTTTCGTTATCGCTTTGATTGTTCGTTTCAATTTCGTCACTTCACTGGTAATTTTAACAAAATTAAAAATATTCACTCACAATTTACAAGAGACACACAAATCTTGTCGTATAAAAGAGGTGATTAAAGTCACTAAAAAGATATTAAAAATAGTTAAAACTTGTAAAAATGGTGGTTTTATTATCTGACCGCGATCGACGAAAGTAGTCGCGGGTAGACAATAACTACCACCAAAGGTGTCTGCTAAACTAGTGAAACGCATCGAACAAATCATATACCGTATTTTCAGCCATTTTTTCATCGAAAACCTGCTTGTTGTTGCGCTTGCTGTTGCACTTGTTGCAAACCACGAGAACTACAACAAAACAAACTCATCAACAAGCAAAGATAACCTGGCACCAATCAAAGCTGCAATCAACTCAAGACGAGGTAAAGTAACCTTCTTAACCGGCGCGACCCGAAACTTTGCCGCTAACAAATGCACCCGTAGCCTCACCACCATCTTCCGAACCAAAACGCAAATACACAGCTGCCCCATAAGCCACTTCAGAAGCATCGCAAAAGGTGTGCATAGAAACAAATCTCCGTTCTTGACCCGAAGTCCCTAACCCAAGAAAGATGTTTTCTATTTTGTCCACCATCGGAATTGCGCTTTGCAAAGCTGCAAGTTCGGGTTTACGTGAATAAGTGTCTTGGTCGTCGACGGTTCGGTCGGGTCGTTTCGGAGCCCCAGAGTTTCAACTTCCGGATGTTCCTAAATGTAAGTGTGACGAGCGCGTTTTGCGCTTTCTTAGACCTCCCGTTTTGGACCAACGGAAGACCAAGACAGCAAAAAACGCGCACGTGAAATTCGGCGTCGTTAGAATACAGCAAATTATCTGCAAAGTTTGTTTTTGATACATTTAGTTAGAAATGTGAATTTTTGTTAAGTTTATTCGATATTTTGTTATTTGAATTGAATTAATGGCTGATATTCTGAATAATTTTGTCCATTTTCACCATATTTTTCCATTTTTAGTGAAAATTTATACTTGTGTTTACAAAATGCACGTGATCAACTCAAATTACTCGTAAACATCGTTATCATTCTCAATTCAAAACATCGACTTAAAAAAACAAAAACATGTCTTTTGTCGACGTGTTTATACTCGATGATCGACGTAGCAAAACGACTGACCGCAAGTACAGGTCATCTTATTACACCCGTAGTCCTAGGAATGCTCTGTTGCGAGAGTGAACCCAATGCAAGCTTGATGGATCGTTTCTTGCACCGTGGACATTGCCGCAACAGAACATCCGTCATTTTGTCTTCGATGCAATATTTGATCTCAGTGCGAAATTATTGCACTTCCGCTTTCCGCTCCGCTCGATCTCGTGGCATCGCAGAGGGAAATGATTGTCTTGTTTACACTTTGAGGCATAAGGGGTTCATGCATCTAAAAATCGTTGTTGTTTGGTCCGGCATTATATGATAGCGCAAAAAGTGCAGAAGTGACACGAAACGAGATCGGAGAGCTCGGTCTAACCTAACAAAATAATTATTTCCTTTTCTTGCATCTTTCAGACTATATTACGTTCAAAAACACGTTGGGTGGAAGCACGTATGTTGAAGCAATACGTAGAAATAATTATTTTGTTTTTAAAATAAAAATTAAATAGAGAAACGAAAAATTTCTAAAATGTCGTACCTATGAGCATTTCTGCTTATCGTTTTATGCATTCTTTGTAGAATAAATGTCTGTCTGCGCACGTTTGCATGTTTTCGATGAGCAGTCGACTGCTCATCGTTTTACGTTTGATGACGTAAAACTGTTCAAAGAAGTTTTGGCCGACGAGCGATCGTTTTTTTTTAGACTGCGACCGGTTCGAGCGGTCCATCAAAAGTTCTTCGATTTCAACGAACTTTTCATGGAACCACACAAACCGGTCGCAGTCGCGGCAATTTCCGCCGGGTCGATGTAGTGAGTCGAATGTTTCTTGGCTGACTGATGTCATGACGGCTGCCACTCGCTAAAAAAAAAGTCAAAAAGTCAGAAATTATTGAATAAATATATCGATTTTTCTGTATTTCAAGATCGATTTTGTTGATGGCGCTAGTTAAAATAGTGAAACGCATCGAACAAATCCTATACTGTATTTTCAGCCATTTTATCCTCGTAAACCACGATTACCTGCTTGTTGTTGCAAACCACAGGTGCAACTGCAAACGCAAAAAAAATGCAGGTATCGTAGCAAAGAAATGCAAAGAATCTATATCGATTTCTTGGGTGTGGTTAAACTGAAAGATGTTTCTCTTTTCGTCTATCATCAAAATGGCACATTGCAAGTTCGGGTTTTCGTGAATAAGTGTCGCAGTTTGGTCGGGTCGTTTCGGAGTTCAGCGTTTCTACTTCCGGATTTTCCTGAATGTAAGTTTGACGAGCGTGTTTTGTGCTTTCCTAGACCTCGCGTTTTGGACCAACGGGAGACCACGACAGCACAAAAACGCGCTCGTGAAATTCGGCGTCGATAAAATACAACAAACATCTGTAAAGTTTGTTTATCGTAGTGTTTATACTCTGTGATCGACGTATAGCAAAACGACTGACCGCAAGTACAGGTCATCTTATTATATTACACCCGTATTTGTAGGAATGCTCTGTTGCGATTACGTCGACGACGTAAGCTTGGATTGTTTCTTTCACCGTGGACGTTGCCGCAACAGAACATCCGTCATTTTGTCTTCGATGGTGGGAAATTGCACTTCCACTTTCTTCTCGATTTCGTCGCATCTTAATGGTATGTGATTTGGTTCTTTACAAGTTGTATAAGTCATTACAAAAGAATTTGATATTGAATAAATATTTAATTTCGCACGAGATCAAACAGAAAATAGATGTGCAATATTGCACTTCCGCTTTCTGCTCGATCTCGTGGCATCGCAGAAGGAAATGATTTGGTTCGTTACATTAATAATTATTTTGTTTTTTAAATAAAAAGTTAAAATGTCGTACCTATAAGCACTTCTGCTTATCGTTTTATGCATTCTTTGCAGAATAGATGTCCACGTTTGCATATTTTCGATGAGCAGTCGACTGCTCATCGTTTTACACATTTCGATTTTAATCATCAAACGTAAAACCGAAAAGAGAAACTCAACTCATCTCCTTTCGCTTTTCCCGTTTCGATTTTAAATTTGCGTTTTCCTTATCGACTTTGTACTCTGAAATACCGTCGAAGTGTCAAAATTAACCCAAAACTCAACAAATTTTACGAGTTTACTGGCAGCCATTTTGTGACTGGAAATAAAACCAAAATAAATTCCAAGTCAAAAACCATTAAAAAAAAAAAAAAAGAACATTTAAAAATTATTGAAAATTAAATTTCTTTGTAGTAAATCGATTCCTTTAATAACAGAAGACATTTAAAACTCGAAAATTTACTTGAGTTTTCGGGCGTTATTTTGTGACCGGAAGTAATTTGGAAGTCAAAAACCGACATCACCATACAAAAATCATTAAAAATCGCATTTCTTTGTGTGCAATTCGATCCGTTTGAGACCAAAAATATTTTTAAACTCGAAAAATTTGCTTCGAATTTACTTCCGGTTGGTTTTTTCATTACTTTTATCTTATTCTTCACCTCTATAAAATATTTCTCCTTATAGAAGAGTTTGTCCATGAATTGTGAACCACGTTTTTTCGTTTTTTGACCATTGGTTCGTCTCTCGAAGAAACGTTCTAATACAATTGATTCATTTCCTTTATGAGGTTAGGCACATGTTGAGCGATGTTTTGTCACCATTTTGTGTCAAATCGCCTTTGAAAACATTAGGAAATTTGTTACATGCAAAACAAATTTTCGTGGTTCTTGTAGAAGGTTCCGTCAGGAGATAAGCCACTGGTCAATTGACCAGCCAGTCGCTCGTCTCATAAAGGAACGTTCCACAATTGAAGAATTTTACAAAGCCGCTAATAAAAAAATTTCTACCTTTCTATGAACTTCCTTTTGGTCACCACTCGTTGTTGATCGGTCAACTTCAGATACGATTGTTTCCCAAACCATCCGATAACCGTCGCATCTATATTTGCCTCGTTGTTCTTATTTTCCTCCACCAAATTATACAAATTATCTTTATCGGCGTCGAGAAACAGCTCCAAAATGGACTTAACCCTCGACATGATCGTCCGACGAACGTGACGAAGGTCAAATCCATTTTGGAGTCAAATAACACTCGCCAGACGTCGACGGATTTACCTTCGACGTCGACGGATTTACCTTCGGCGTCGACGGATTTACCTTCGGCGTCGCTTCGATGATTTGGAAGACGCGATCGGTTTGAGCAGTAAATCAACTTCTCGAACCATTGGCGAAAATATCGTAGAGATCGTCGATGTTTCCGTCGACTCTTTCGAGAAGTTGTCGCACTTCTGCGAGGTCGATGTAGTGGTTCGGGTATTGTTTCTTAACTGACATCATGACTACTGCCATTCGCTAAAGAATGTTGTAAATTAAATTTACATCAAAATTCATTCAAAAATACATTTTTTTTTATAGCTATATATTAGTAACATTTAAATAATAATCATGACTTAAAATCAACATTAATTATGCTACGTGATCACTTCCGGTTAGGTTTAAAGTCTTATTTTGATCTTCAATCGCTCGTTGACGTCCAGGTTCCATTGGTAAAATCCTGGGATTTCTTGAAGAAAAGTTTTTAAGTAAACAGAAGAAAACCATGTGATGACGAAGACGAAAAGGGATTCTTTCACTTTTCTTCTACATCATCCATGGTTTTCTTGTGTTTTTTTCTGTTCTCTCGTTATTTATTTCATCTTTGCGATGTTTTCCCTCTGAAAAACAAAGATTAACGACCGATTGCACCAACAAAACTTATGTTTGAAATAAAGATTTAATTATTATAAATAATAATTAGCAAATAACTTTTTCATATAAGTAAACAGCACAAATAATAAATTAAAAAAAATAAAAAAATTCATCGCAACTAACTTCAATTTTAATTTTTTTTTTGGTGAAATCGACATTTTTCTTCACCACTATTTCTTTCGTGATATCCCATCTCAACTTCCGCTCCTTTTTCTTCTTTCTTCATCCTTTATCGACATCAGAAGCTCAGTACTTTTCCAGTGTGTCTTCGCGCTTCATTTTTCCCTTTCCAACATCTTCAAAGGGTTTTTCGTCCTCTAATTCCTCTTTTTTGCTCTCGGACGACGCCAAATACATCTTCATTGTGTCTATTTTATCTCTGTTTTTCGCATCGAAGGCGCCCCGAGTCGGTTTGATTCGGTCCGGATCAGTTTCGTCGCACGTTAATTCGACTTTCGACCGTTGCAGCGCGGTAGTCGTTAACATGACGGGTTTATAAGTTTCCAGTTGCGTCATGGAATTGTCGACGTTCGTGGGTTTGTCGTCTAAGGTCATCGAGTTTGAGATGAATGGGAAATCGAATCTTACTCGATACCGCTGCTATGTGTAGATTTTGTTGGCAGTGATGGCGAATCGCATTCGACGACTGCGTAGTAGTACCTGGTGGCGAGAAAAGGAATTAAAAATAACAGCTTGAAAATGTTATTTAATTTTTTTAGACTCTTAATTCTTTTTTTAATTTTTTAAATTATTGAATAAAATCAATAAAATATCTTTATTTCTGTATCACTAAAGCCATATTCAATTTCAGTACCGTAGTCGATTCAATTGGTATTTTCTCAATTTTTCCCAGTGGTAATTCGTTCCTTCTTCGTGTTCAGTCTTAGCTTTCGTCGTCTTCTAATCTTTCCTGGACTAATTCTTTCGGACCAGACAAATCCTCTTCCTTCAATCGATTTTTTCCATATTCCGATCGATAAATCTAAATGTTCATAGAGTAAAATAATTTTAAAAATTAACTTTTCGTATTTACTTTAACGCTTTTGATTATTATTTCCGTCGGTTTAAAAGTATTATACAAATTACACGTAAATGTCGTTTGCTTTTATTCGATCCCAGTCCATGTTGCACACTGCGACTTCCGTCTGGCGTCTTGCAAGTTCGGTTTTCATGAATAAGTGTCTTGGTTGTCGTCAGTTTGGTCGGGTCGTTTTGGAGCTCCAGCGTTTCTACTTCCGGATGTTCCTAAATGTAAGTTTGACAAGCGCGTTTTGCGCTTTCGTAGACCAACGGGAGACCAAGACAGCGAAAAACGTGCTCGTGAAATTAGGCGTAATTATAATACAGCAAACATCTGCAAAGTTTGTTTTTGATACATTTAGTTTATTCGATATTTTGTTATTTGAATTAAATTAACAAAATATGGTGAATATGGTAGAAATATGGTGAATAATTTTGTCCATTTTCACCATATTTTTCCATTTTTAGTGAAAATTTATACTTGATCACGTGCATTTTGTAAACACTTAACTCAAATTACTCGTGAACATCGTTATCATTGACGATAACTCGATAAATCTCAATTCAAAACATCGACTTAAAAAAACAAAAACATGTCTTCTGTCGACGTGTTTATACTCGGTGATCGACGCAGCAAAACGACTGACCACAAGTACAGGTCATCTTATTATATTACACCCGTAATCCTAGGATGCTCTGTTGCGAGTGTGTCCCCGATGCAAGCTTGATGGATCGTAATCGTTTCTTGCACCGTGGACACAATCTTAAAAATATGAGGTGTAAATGAAGTGCTTTTTGTAAATTTGCACCACACCAGTTTAAATTCACACTCCAAAAGTTATAAGTAAAGTGTATAAGTGGAGGATTTAAACCTTTTGTGTGCAAGTTTGCACTCAAATCAGATACATAATTTGCATGAGACAGCAATTGCACTGCAAAACAGTACTTGTTTACAGACAAATTTTTAAGAGTGATGTAAACACCGTGGATTTAGATTTTTTGTATTTTATGCAAAGCGATTGCAAAGAAAAGACCTTTTCTCTGTTGTCATGAAAACAACAACTATCGAACTATGTGTCTAAAACAACTGAAAACTAATAATACATTAATACAATGATACATTTATTGACTCAGTTTTGTCTCCATGTGAAATGTGAACAAAATTAACAGTAATCAGTAATCAATGCACTTTCCTTTGACATCTGCCATTCGTTTAGGCATGTTTTCTATTAATTTCAAGCAGGTATCGACAGTTATTGCATCTCACTCGATCTGCACACGCTCCCACAACTGAAACAATCCATTAGCAAGTCCCTTTTTATCCACAAAACTATTAAAATTCAAAAGAATTATTTTTGTTTACTTAAATCATTCGATATTTTGTTCTCAGAGGTCACTGTACTTTAGCATTTAGATCACGTGACTCGATTTCCCAGCGTGCACTGGCTGATGCAAAAAGAGAGAGAAGACTCGCCATTTTGAATCGCTGCACATCGCTGTCCTCATTCACGAACATTACACCACCTATAATCACCTAAAAACCTTTTCAATCACGTCAAATGTTACTAGAAGCATTCAAAATAACTTCTACGAAGTACACGAAGAAAAATGTGTGTCTAAAAACGTTTCAAACGCTAAACATCTCGAAAACAGATACTGGCAACCGACGCCATTGATGCTCAGCCGCTTATATTTGAACACTTGTGAGCCGTTGTTGGAATAACGAGTGAACGAACACAATTTATTGTTATTTCTCACAAGGATAAGTCAAAAAATGATACAAGACACAAAATAATGCGATATCGAATACTGAAAATGGATATTTAATGTTAAAAAATGGCGGCTTATAACATAACTACAGAAATAATTTTTTAATATCGACAGCTTGCAAGAGCGATAAAATTCAAGTACCATCATTTAAAATAACACAAAACGTGAAGCTGTTACGTTAAACATTCAATTTACGAAGAAATATTGTAAAAAAAAAAATTGCTGTAAGAGCGGAATCATTATTATGTTTCATAGATACAAATAATTTAAATTTTTACAATTGACAAAAATTGTCAACTATTTTAAAGTAATATTTGATTTACATGTGACAAGTTATATCAATTTGTTAATTTCATAATTTTAGTTTTATTTAATCAAAATTAATTTGACAGAATTTTTTTAAATATTTTTACAAGAATATTAAGTTGTATGCGAGATTGTATTGTGATTGGTTGGTTGACTCATTATTCCATTACGGATGACTTTTAGTTTGTCGTTGTTGGTATTGTAATGTTCCATGGTGTAATGTATCATGTGGGATTTTTTTTTTTTTTAATCCCGTTTTAATTCGGATTTATTTTGAAACATGTATTTCTAACTGAGTTGATATTTATTTCTCTATGTTTATCTTTGAAAGTTATTGTATTTATATTATCTTAGTTTTCTATTTAAATGTTGCTTTGATTAAATATAATTACTCAGTTTAAACAATTCTTTGGGGGGTTTAAATATCAATTCTACTTTTCAATATTGGTACTCTATAATGTCTTTCAAGGCTGTGCTTGGCACATACAGTATTGTACTTTAATATATTTTGGTGATTTTTTGCCATCGGTATATAGTGATTATTTTTCTTCTCATCAATTCTTTTATAAAGGTATCTGACAATTGATCAATGTAGCAATGAATTTGACATTATTCTGTTAATCTTTATGCTATATAGTAAGGTTGAAAATGAATTCAGTTGGCATCAAGTTGCTTTTTGTGTTCTCAAGATTGGTATGATGATTACATATGAACCACATGAAAAATTTGTTTGCTTCTAGATCCAATGAGGTTTTTATGAGTAGGTTTTATTGTCCAAATATTGGAACACAAATAATTCGTTCTGTCGTTTGACAAGAATTTAGTGAAGATGTCCGCAACATTGTCATATGTTGGAACATACTTCATGAGAAAATAACCATTCTCTGCTACCATTTGTTGGTTTAATTGTCCAAATAAAGGTCGAGAGACAATGATTTAACATAAAAAACGCCTGGTTTATTCACAGAGGTAAAAACCCAATTGTAACGCCATCTTGGAATCATCATGCGGTACAAGATAAGGAAACTTAGAACAACTTACACACTAATAAAACTTAATCACAATTATACTACAGTAACTCATAATAGACATTAAGGAAATATAACACTCTTAATCTAATATAACTGAAATAGCTTCCTGATTAATACAAAAGGCAATAAACTTTAAGATAACATAATAACGGTTCATGAAAAATACATTAACATTATAGTGTTATTATTTTTTCCAAAGAAATCATATCTCAGTTTTGTTTATTGCGTTTCTGTCTGCAAAATCAGAGCATATTTATAATCTGCAAAGCTTTTCTATTTCTTTATTCACAAATATTTGGTACGCAATTTGCGTTTTATTAATATTGGTTGCGCATTTGGGTAAAATTAGAGAATCGACTCAAGCGAATATTTTTTCTTCGAATTTTATAATGGAATGTCTGGTGACAAGTCGCGTGTGGCAATAGCAGCGACTTTAAGCATCATTTCTCCTCTTCATCCTCCTTTGTAGCATTTTTCTTTTATCATGTATGCAACTGCATGTGAATAATTAAATTTATATTTTACTTAACTTAATAGTTATCGCAGTTGTTTGTGATGTGGAACTATATTGCATAATATTTGCACATAGTCTAACTATTTGCAATTTCAAATTAGGAGATTAAGTCATTTTTTTGATTATTTTTTAAACTTCATTCATTTCTTCTCACTAACAAGTTATTTAACTTACTGTAGTTTTATCAACTTCAAAAGTGACAGGCGTTTAACTGAAAAGATCTACCAATATGTTGGTGTGTATGATATGACGGATGACGGGAACCGACGGATCATTAGCCCCGGTCATTAGAGCCGCGGCTGCAATCGTTACCGCCGCCGTAACG
>JAQFZP010001709.1:0-17534 GCA_034695745.1 Geophilus truncorum
GCGAGATGTAGCACTTTCCACTGACCAATCACAAGCCTTGGCTCTTGGGACTTGTTATATTGACCACGACTTTACTGCTGCTTATTTTCTGAGCTCCTATGTGCAATTTAAGGTACTTTAATGCTAAAACTCCCTAACATTGTAAGTAAAATTTCTGGAAATATTACGTAATACTAGCTAATTGACTACCGTACGGTATTTATTGGCTAATGCTTTTTGGGTCATTTTCAATCCTGTTGACTTTATAGTACAAAACCAGTTTAAAGTGTTGGTTTATTATTATTTTATTATTCCTTAAAATATGTACCAGTAGTACACGTATTATATAGATATACATTGCATTTACCTTACATATCGCTTTATCTCTACTTCTATTTCTAAAAACAGTAATTACGGTACCGGTACTATACTTTTTGTAGCTAATAAGCGGTTCACTACTTCTACACTCGCGCACTAATAAAAACGATCAAAACTGCACTTTTCTAATTAATCACACATACATTAACCTAAAGTACGGTGCTACCAATATATCATTCACCCACAATCCACAACCTGAAAGAACCGGCAGTGATTAACCAGTCGACCCATTGCAAACTCAAGTGAAATTACTTGAGCTTTCATTATTTCGTAGATTTTAATCTCGGAGAACATTGTCAACTCGACAATAACAAAATTATCTCCCATTATACCCGTATGGATGTCGAGCAGAGCAGCAATTCACCAGGCACTTTGAGCACCAGTGATTCCGGGCACCGAAGGGTTGGCGGATCGTTTCGTGTGAAGAGAAAGGCGGAAAGGAAATTGGTTGCAGCTTCGAGTTACAGATGGCAAAAGGGATGCGACGAGGATCCATCTTGGGAGAAAATGAGTTTGCCAAGTGTTAATGAATGTCTCATTTCTCGAGTTACAAACGAAATTTACGAGCGCAAACGTCGAGAAACAAAAATGTAAGTCGCACAAAACTTCCCAGGGAAGAGAAAATATAAGTTCTCCCTCTGGATTATGCAGATCGTAAATCACCCTCTGATCAGTCCCTCTTTTTCTAACCCCTGCTTTCGTCCCCCTCTTTTTTTGCTCCCACATTTTTTACTCTATCACGTGATTACCTCTTCAGTGCAGTAAAAAAATTCAAGATGGAGTCGAGAGGAAGTGACGCGTGGTCAGTTGGTCATCCATCATCACGTAGACCGCCATTAATCAACGTCAGTACACCCTGGTTCCTGGATAACGAGTTGACATGGCGAAATGAAGGACCAAGTCACGCGTCTTGAAATCAGTCCTTTTTTTTTTTTATGTTGAGAAGTTTTTGGTGGGGAACTTCCTGTTAACTTGGTTTGGGATGAGTGAATCAGTCAAAAATGAAACGCAGTTGAGAGTTTTATATGAGTGTAAAATGAAAAGTTAACGTTTCTATTTAAAGGTTTTACATTGCAGCTACTTTGACAATCTTGTGATTAATTTTCCTTACTGTTAAGTGTTAAAGATGTATAAGTAAAAGTTGTTTTGGCTTGTCTGCAGATGTAGGAAATGAAGGAAGAGTGTGAGTTGACTGGACTTAACCTAAAAGCTAGGCCTATAGTTTAAGAGAATAATGAAAAAGATCCTATGTCTTTAAGAATAAGATGTATTCTAAACTAACAATATATATGAAATGATACAATGATTAACACCGGTACAGCTTTATAGTAACAATGCCGAATGCCAAACGGCTTTTAATATAAAGACAATTATTTTGATGCTGCGATTCACACATTAGCAATTTGTGAAATTTGAAATTTTAGTCCATAATAATAAATTCGTGCATCAAATTAGCAAAATACATTTCTCTAAGATCAGAAGATCCACATTTTTTACCACATAAACGTCGCGATATGGTACTGATAAATGTGATATCGGTATCGGTATTGTCCATCCCTACATACCACTTCCATTTGCGGCACTTGCCATCGGCAGTGGCGTCTGTCAATTAAGAGAAAGGAGACTGCGATCACTTTTCCCGAAGGCTCTAGGGAACGTTGGTTGGCATAGTAACTGCAAGGGTGTTGCCATGGGAACTGGATGAAGAGGAGGCGTCAAAGGCAACACGTGTCGATCGCGTGTTTCCTGTGGACAAGTTCCTACCTCTCGCACCCGTGTTGGTCACGGATCAATCGAAGCAACATCGCCATGGCAACCGCCTGCTGCAACCGGAGTCGAAGAGGGGGAGTAAGAGAAGAAGAAAAGATGAAAAATAAATCGGTCGTCATGACTACACGTTTTACACCTAGTGGAAATTGACAGGTGTAAGAAATTGATTTTTTTTCTTCTATTTTTAGAAGTTTTTTGAATTATAAAACGGTAATTAAAATAAAATGCAGTTTGGTTAATTTTTTAAAATAAAATTATCGGCGGATTATGATAATTTAAATTGATTTATTGTACCTTTAAAAGATGATTGATTGTTGGTATTTAAATTGGGACCAGGTGTATCACTATAAAATTAGGCCATTTCGCTTTGCAATGGTCAAGACACTCGTTTTGCGTTTATATATGAACATGAACATTAGGGTGCATTTTCACTTTGACTTTTAAATTTTGTGTAAGGAAAATTATTCGCTTGTACTTTGTAGTACAGTGCAATAAAAACGCTAACAAATTACAAAACAATCGAAAGCACAAGTATTTTCACCTTCATGAAAAGTGAGAATTTTTCTTGCACGCGCTTCAACAATCATATACTGTATGAAAGAAAACAACTCTTATAAAAATACTTGAAATTTTCTATTTTTTAAAGGAATGATTTAAAAGCACAATATTCTCACAAGTCAGCAAAAGCTGAGTTAGCAAGTGCTTTCAAATATCATTCAATTCATAAATACACAAAAAATATTTTAAGGGTCTGATCAGTCATTTTATAAACAGTGTACAAGTGTGAATACTCGCTGCAGATCACAGATTAGATTGCTCTTCACACTATAATACGTACATTACTGGAGGGGTGCAATTGCAATTGATGTAACTGGAATTATTTGTGCGCAGATAATTTGAGCGATATGAAAAATGCTTTGCAGCTAAGCTCAGGGGCAGCAATGACTCATTTTCTCAAATTTCTAGAACTGGGGTTAATGTAAAAGGTGAGAGAACCTTTACAGATAAGCAAGGAACACACACGAAAAATGTTGTTTACAAAGAATTATTGAACGAAGAAAATCAAAATGGTTAGAATCAGTATTAGTTGAACCGTCTGTGTGCATCCATGGATTTCCCACGCGTGTTTAATTCTGGATTCAAATGTTAAAAAGTGGGAGTTTCGATTCGTTTTGGCCTCTGATTTCGGTTCGTTAACCGCCTCATCAGAAAAGAGGAACGCACAGACGGACGTGGGTCCCCGGGTGGCGAGCAATTACCGCAATCCAAGTGCGCGCTCGGGGCACGGGAATGCCGGGAATGGGAAACGATGGCAGCATCCAATCACGTCGTCACTATGGTAACAACAAAACGAGATTTTAATTGGAAAAGGGCGTGTGAGCCTATTTTCAATTCCTCCACCCACAAACACCTTAAAAAAAATTCATTTGTCCATTTTCAAAGTGGTCACGTGACGAGGTGCGAGGGAAATAAATCGGCCAAGAAGACAATTAGGAGAAGCTCGCACCATCACGCTCGAGCGCACGCTTCGGTGCCGCGTCTTGTTTGCTCAGCGCGCGTTTCCTTAATGGAAGAAGCGGGATGAAATCCAGCGCATCGATCGCCGATTTCCCCCTCATCCTCTAACTTTATCAATACGACATCGCCATTTTATACCTGAAACCTGACGAGGAAATAAGGCTTAAACTCATGGCATGCGAGTGTGTGTGTGTGAGAAATTTTCTCAGTCGATCAGTTACTCAACAAGGCAAATGAAAAAGATGAATGAGTCACTCCAAATTGACCAATACCCTCCTTGACAAATTGGCGGCCGGCGACTCATTAACTTTGCTCGACCCACCAAAACTCAATAAAGAGCGCTCCCTTCTGCTCAATGAGTGAGTGACCAACTTTGCCTTCTCTCTCTCTTTCTTTCTGCTTGTCTCCCCTGCAGTGCACACATGCCCAAACTCATTTTCCCAACTTCCCCTCTATCCTCATCATTTCCTTGCTTTCCCCCCCAGTGGTCACTCGAGACCCCTGCCATCTTGGGTTGGGGCTTTCAAGGTGAAGATTAAAAAAATAATAAGAAATGGAGGGCTGTCATTTTTGTTTTTGGGGTTTAAGGTTTAAATGTTGGGTTTCGTGTTACAAAATGGACATAAATAAATAAATTTTTTGAAATTTTGAAATTTCTTCTGAATGTACTTTATAGTGAGTTTGCACAAGATATTTTCGTATAAATAAAACCTGGTTATTTCTAAAAAAAAAAAATTTGTTTAAAATATACAACATAAAAAATAGGCATTATATAAAATATTAATATTTTGCAAACTCGTAAATATCATTAATAACAGATTAGCAATATTTATGTGATGATTTACTGTTTGATTATACAATATTAAAACAATGATTTACCGTACCGTAATCACTTAATAATCAATTAGCAATATTAATAAGGACATGGCAAATTCAGTTTGGCAGTAACAATGCTCTAATAATTGTTGAGAGGCTTTTGGCTGACTGGTTAAGCACAAATTTAATTTCAAGAATGAGTAAGCTGAAAAAGCTGGTGTCAAGAAAGAATTCTTGTTAGAGTGTGCAATAAAATAAATTTTTTTTTCTTGTTTTTGTTTAGACTATGGATGACTGATGTAGTGAGAAATAAAAAGTGAAAACTCATAGTTTGTGTCTTTTGGTTTTGACTTAAGGGATTTGAAGAAATGTTTCAAGTCAGCAGTTCTCATCTTTCATGTGAAGTGCTTTTCATGGTTTAAAGTGAAAAAATTCCACTTTTGAGTATACTGGCGGTGACTGGTAATGTTGAGGTGAAAAAAATTGAGCTGCAAGAAAAAATTATGTTTTAAGTGTTTTCATGTGTATTAACCCTAGGGAGCCATTTAGAAACCCTCCAGATATTTTTTTTCTTTTCTTAAATGTAAGTTTGTGGGATGATTATTTTATAAAAGTGTGTATTTTATAAACAAACATCTTAAAAGCCAAAAACATATTCGGCTTGTTTTAAGTTTATCCTGCAGTCATGTTTATTAATACTGTTGTTTTCTCTGGAACATTAAATTAAACAACATTTTACGATTTTTAAAGAGTGTAAATAAAGTAATAATTTAAACTGTATAAAGTTCTTGATCAATATAATTAGATAACTATTTAAACAGCATTTGTTTGTTTGGTTTAATTGCATTTGTGGTCAATTGGTATTTGTTTATTGATATTTAATGCATTTTTAAGTGAAATTAGAAACGATATGATGTTTTTATGTTTGCAATTTTGGATTGTTTTGGAATATCTAAATAAAATTTTTATTTTATTTTAGATTAGTGACCAGTCTCGATTGGTCTGATTTTTGGTTTATTAATGTACCGTAGTTAAGCAAGCTGAGTTCGAATCTGATTGTAATTTTTGTTGAAAATGAGCCAAAGTTTCAAAAACAGTGTTTGAAGTTGCAAGTCCCCATAGCACAACTAAACTGGAAAAACGCATGAACAGCGTTTTGCTTGTAAGCCTTACCAAATCCCATAGAACAAGCACCAGGAAGATTGGGTTAGCGTTGGAAAGGCAGTATGCTTGATTCACTGATCTTTCCTATTCCAGTTTATTTGTGCACATAGGGAATGGCTGCTAATGTAAATAATTTCACAAATAATGTTCGTGCGTTTTATTTTCAAAAAATAACTTTTTATTGCTTGCAAACTAGTCAAAAGTATGACATTGTTGCCTGCAAATTTAGAGGCTTGCATTCAAATAAACATCCGCACACAATTCGAGGATTTACAGTATACAAAATTCTATGGACATTTTGCTCTTTCTTCAGTAATTAAAAGTTACAAATTGAATGACTTTGAAGATGACCTTTAAATTCAAAAATTCTGTCATCATTAGATTTAATATAACTTCAACCATTACTGAGTTATTTGGGGATAACACCAATTCTGAATCTGAATCGCCTTTATGATTATGCCACAAGAACTGTTTTCTTTTTGGCTTAGATAAAAATATACTTGTATATATATAAAAAATAACAATTTTTTTTTCTTTTTCTATGATCGTGAAAATTTTGAAACCTGCTGCACAATTACAAACACGTTTTTTAGCAACGCATATTCGGGGTTCGGTCGGGTAGGGAACAAAAACCCAGCACGGATGGAATGATTTAGCAATAGCAAATGATGGCTGCTTTCCATCAATGTGTCGAGAAGGGAGAAGGGAAATTCTGGACCAGCAGACAGAAAGGAAGAAAGAAAGGAGGAAAAAGGAAAAAAAAATCAATTTGAGATGTGCAGTGAAAGAGGGCGCTTTTCCTTTTCCTTCCTTTAATTATTCACTTGGAAAAGTGAGAAAACGCCAAGAAATTCCTTCCACTCCTTCACTCAGCACACAGTAAAAGAACGTGATCGAAAAAGAAATCTGACAAAACATTTTTTTTTTTGCTTCTCGCCTTCTTGTTTCAACCATCAAAAACACGAAGATTTTTTTTACGCCTCGTGTAAAAATAAGTCAAATTGTGCAGCGAAGTCGAGTTCAGGCGGAGCTTTTTAAAAAATATATGCTATAATAGAAAAATTTAGATTTTGAATACAAAATAAAATGGTTTTTAACATACAACATGTTAAAATTAAAATTTTTAATAAACTGGATGTGTTGTGGTGCCATCTATTATTTGCATTATAATTAATTTATTTTTTGTTATTACTTGTTGATAGTTGCTAAGATTTTGTTGTCGTAGTTACGGTTGTTTTAATAAGAAAGCCTACTGTACGCGAGGAAAAACCGAACTTACTTGTTAGCAGAATTCGATTTTGCGGCATTTCGGTAAATTTTGAGGTATTTTTCCGACATGCAATAACGTCTGCATAAAATTATACAGAATATGTAGAGTTTTTGTGTATAAATAACGAAATATTTTGGGAAAATACAATTATCGTATTTTCTCAAATAGCTCCCTTACGGCTTATTTGCTAAATTTACATTTTCTCAAATTTTATCATATTTTAATCTTTGTGTTTCAGACTGATTTCAGCATTGTTTCTGCTTTAAACAATGTTAAAACAGTCTTAAAACCCACTTTATGTTTTTGTGTGTTATCAAAAAGTTGTACTTTGAATGTATTTAATGACTATTTTACAAGTTAATAACGAAATAATGGTTAAATTACGTTTTGTTTTTTGTTATTAAATTTTGTGTCCATAAATAAAAAAAAAAAATTGTTAAAGTTTTCTCGATTTTAGTGCCGGATTATTCTTCGTTTTGATTTTTCTTGCATGCCTTCTGATGTTTGTCTTTCAAGAACTCTAATTTTAACATTTTAACATTTTAACATTTTTAAATTTCAAAATTTGTTTTGCTATGACATTTTCATCGACACAAATGAAAGAAAAATACACTCACTTGGCATCTTTCATTACAAATCATTTGTAAGAGACTAAAATCGAAACCAGACGTCCCTAACAATGCACTTTCGCTACTTCTCGATCCTTGAGTGGAGGGAAAATATAAAGTTGATGTGCACATTGCAGCCAACACGTTTCGAAGCTTTATAAACAAATTAAAAACTAAAAAAAAAAGTGCAACAAAAAATGTACCATATCCTAACTAATTAAACATGCATCGGGAGTGCTGGGTTCCATAATGGGCCACGAAGAGAATAAAAAGGAAAGGGGCCACTGGCTTCCCTAATGGCTTCGTAATTGCTGGCATTTTCATAAACGTCATTAAAATTTCAAAAGATGCTTCCGACCTTGTTATAGCGCAGCGCTCTCGTCGACGATTTTCCTTCCAAAATTAAAAAGAAGAAGAAGGAGAAGGAGAAGGAGAAGAAAGTTAAAGAGAAACGTCATGAAATTTGAAACGAAAGTCACTCTTAGTAGTGAAACCCATTAAAATTAAGACCGATAAAAAATTTAAACAGTGTAATTGAAATAAATTGTTACGTCGGTGAGTTAAAGTTGGGAGAACATTGGATTGATTTTATTCTGTGTTTAAAATAAAATATTTATAACTGGGGTTAGAATTATTGTTTGTATTGAGGCATGCAGTTGAATTTTGTTTATGAATTATATATGAATGCTTTTTGGGTTATATTAATGTTGTACAGTATATCTAACGAGTTCCTAGTATAAATCAATTGGAAATGCAAAAAGTTAATTTAGTTAAAAGTTGGAATTAAAAATTGAAATTGACTTTGATGTAGTGTTTAATTTGCATTGAAGCGAGATAAGTGTTTTAAAGACTAGTATTTGGTGTGAACTAATTGCAGTTACTCAACTAAAATATAAAATTAATGTCAGCTTTTCAAACAAAAAGATACTTTTTTTTTAAAAAGAGATTTAAGTCGTTTAATTTTTGAAATTGATTGAAGCTACAGTAATGTCTCTAGCTATGTTAAATTGTATTTTGTTTTCTGACCACACAAAGATCTAATCTCGAAACTCAATCAACACAGGCACAGCTTGAGCAATTATCATGGATTTAACGCCAGTCCAAAGCATTTGACAGGTCACATTGGGACTAAATCCCTCTTGACTTCCCTGCAATGCATTTACTTCGATTTACATCGGTTTTCCTTATCTCTCGAAAACAACCGCAATTTAAAAAAAAAAAAAAAAAAAAATCTACCAAAGTCTAGGCCTAGCCCAGGAGAATAAAGAAATACATATCCACTTGTTAAAAACAAACTATGTATTCTACATTGTAAATCCAAACATCTAAAATTGGCTTCAAGTCAGATGAGAGACTAAATATTAGATTTACGATGTCAACACTGTCTATGTAGTATGTTTTTTGAAACACTTGAACTTAAAACTAAGCTTTAGACACTTTTAAAAACCTTAATTTTATCTGCTTAGATTTACAGTGTAATAATCGCTCATTGCAACTTTAAAATCTCAAATTAAAAAATTTAAATTTAAAATTTAGAATTTATTTTTACACTCGTTTCTAACTTGAAGCACAAACAGGAGGAAAAATACGCCGCATTTAGACGGGTCTCTTATTACTTATTTATGCATTCAACCGGTCGTCTTGGTAACGTTACTTAGTAACACGATGATGGCGATGATTTCTCGTCACAACAACATCCTCATTTGGGAATTCTCGGTGGAAATCAAAACGAAAACTTTTCATCTTTTCTTTTTTTTCGAGACCGAATTAACCCCACCCCTAGCGGTGGCTAATTGACTTAACTGACGTCTTCTCTTTTCGTTGCCATGACAACAAGTATCTCATTTTTATGCAATTAAACAATGCTTAAATCTCCAACATTTTCGCGTTACAACAAATTAATTTACTCCCCTTTCGCCCAACATCCATTTTCTAATCTACTGGTGACCCTTCACCTCGGGTTTCCACGGCAACAGAAAAAATAGCAATTAAGTGCGTTCTAAACTTGACAGGTGCAAAATAAATGATTGCACGTGCAAATGATGCAAGAAAATTAAGGGAAACGTTTCGCAGTCACCTTTTTATAGAAAAACTCACGCTCGAGTGGTTCGTTTTAAAAATCGCTCGCGTAAAGTAAAAATTATGGCTTTAGGTGGGAAAAAAAATCCAATTTTACCCACTTTTTCTGCTTTCCGCCCTTGGAGGTAAGGGGAGTGATTTAGCTGTAAAATGTTCTTTTCATTCATTTTTAATAGTAAAAAGAGGGAAAAGGTTTGAATTTATTTCATTTTTCTCCGAGTCTTCCTCTTCCACTTCATTTGTCGATCTCTTGAATCACGATAAATGTCCGGTTGGGAAGAAGCGGTCGTAAATAGGCGATGTTGTTGTAGAAGATTCTCAACGATTTGAGCTCTGGTGGATTTTGCTAGGAGATGGTCGACGGAACCGCACATTCATGGCAAATCGTGTTTGTCTTCGATTAATCACGGGTTTTGCAAATTTTGTTTATTTTTGATAATGAGATTTTAGTTTGAAGTGAGTGAGTGAGTGAATGAATGAATGAATGAATTCTGCTCTGGCCGTATATGCTATCTATCGTACTGTATGTGATTAAACTAATGTTGGTCCTTCTTGGATTCTGTAGTACGGTACAGTTTTTACCAAGGCCCTCACTAGAGGGCATATGATGTGAACGTGAGTCAAAATAGTAATTGCACTCAAATGAGTAAAATTGGTTTAATGTTGTAAGGTCGATTGTATTTAGTGACTTTTGTCAACAAAATTTTATGGAATTTAATTTTTAAGGGTGATGCAAAATATAAGATAATTTTGTAAATATTTGTTGCATTGACAGGATTTTTTTTTTATATTACTATGATGATTCAGAACAATGCACTGTAGATGGTTTGTTTGTGCAAGCAATAGTTTTTTTTTAATCTTGAAAACTGCCAGCTGTCAACATAAATTTTTAGAGCCGCTATATTTGTGAAAATGTAGGTAACAAAAATACGGTATCATTCTGGAATCATCTGTTGAGCGTATTTATTAAAACAATTAATTTCTCAGAAACAAATAAAATCGAACACAGTAAAAAAAAAACAACAACCGAGGATATTGATGAGAAGAAACATATTGAATGTAATCACGTTGTAGCTACTGCAAGCGTTGTCAGTCATTTTACTTTCAATTTCAACAACAGTTTAGTTTCATTTTCGTAAATCGCATCTGACCAATGCATTCAATTTAGTTTGCTTTGTTTTAAAATTAATTTCCGTGAGAATAATTGCAGTTTATGACAAAGTTTACGAATAAAATTGCCCCATCTGGTGGTTACTTCAAGTCATTTTATTTGACTCGATGTTTGTTGCACCAATGCATATTGCCATTCTTTTCATCCACATCCCTGGATAAATGCTTCGAACAATCGACCACAGTTTACAAACAATTTAATACATTGCACCTTGACCCTTACTTTTTACCCCTTAGCCATCCTGATCCTCCACTCTCATCTTCTTTAATGAGATCGAGGCACGAGTAAACAAACACATGATACAAAGTGAAGCGCTCTTTCAGGCGGAGCTTTGCAGTTTCAGCCCCAATTAAGCGTCGAGTGGCTCTCTAGTGACGTCACCCAAGATCGATAACTATCATCTCGACATGTGTCCCAATATTATTGCGTGTTACACTTGTTAATTGCTCCATTAAACACCAATATGGACCACACCCTTTCCTCGTGAAATTTCCCGTTACCACGACGACGAAACGCCATCTCTTCATTTTTTAATCCCCTTTCGTTCAAAGATGAATTATGACGCAATTAAAAATGACAGTGTTTTTTTTTATGCGCGAATTTCACACGTAATCAGACGTTAATTAAAATAACGCGTCTCGTAAGACATCAAAATTAAGTCTTTTTTTTTTCTTTTTGATAGAAAAAAAAAGAGAAATAAGGTTGTAATTTTTTTTATTGACATACCGCGAGATGAGAATGATTCTGTGAGCGTAAATTGGCGTTTCTTCTCGTCCCACGAGGAAAACGACGTCTGAAAACTCTCGTTCGTCTGCCAAGCGCTGGAGATCGTCGAGGAGACGCGTTACACCGTTGCAAAGATTTTTATCCATTGCCGTTGGCGTCATTCGTGTGCCCATTACACTGAAAACAGAAACATACAAAAATTACGATTTAAACAAAAAATAAATTAACGTAATTTAGCCTTTGTTTCGTTATTAACTTGTAAAATAACTAAATAATGGCAATATTACTTTATTTTGCTGGAAATGGAGAAAATAATTCTGCTGAATTTCGTTTTTCTGGCATGCTGCCTAACGAGGGGAAATACTGTACGGTATGTTGTTGCATCCAACTATAATAACTCCCCATTTGATGCAACAACAAGATGCACCAACATGAGATGAATAATCAATTTCCATCCGTCACTGCATCCCTCTGGGCAAACAAATGGCAGGTGAATGATAAATACTTTTTACTTATAATAACATCATTACAACAAAAAATTAAATAAAAGTTTTTTGTTAGGACATATATAAATTATTCTAAAAACACTAGAATTCATCAATAATCTTAAAACATTTAATATTCAGCAAAACTTTCTTTATGTCAAATGTTACAGATTAAAAATTTTCCAGACGTGTGAATTTGATTTCTCTCCACACTTTCCTCTCCCCTTCAGAATTCCAAATTATTGATTTCTTTTTCACTTTTTTTCAACTTGGAATGTTTTTATTGGGGCTGTAACACGTTTCTGATGTGTCGAAGAACTTGAAACATTGATATATTTTTTTAACACATTGCCCAATGTTCCACTTAAACCATTGTTGATTACTCCTATAAAAACTAAATCTACTTCTAATAAAATGCTTCACTAGTGAGCATCATTTGTCTCGTGTTTCCACACCACACCACATCCACTTTGTGTAATTGCAACAGCCACTTAAACCAGGAGAAGGTCGAGTTATTTTTAATGTCATCTGTCAATAGTTGGAATTCCCTTGCAAATCCAATGAACTCGTGACATCACCGATTCAACATTTCCCGCAAACGAGAGAATAAGAATTGAAAAGCTGCGTTTATTCGATTGTCCGTGGGCCTCGAGGCTTTGCAGCTGCCAGTTCTGCACGTGTCAAATGTTGCACGTTCTGCTTTCTCCTTTTTGTTGCAACTTGTAAAAACGGATAAATGGGAAATTTTTACCATTGAGAAAAATTCACTTAAAAGTTACGGTACGGTACTAAAGAGTTTGTAATAAAATTCTAAAATAAGTTTTACAATTTCAGATGAAAAATATTCAGTATAAAAATATAATATAATATAATATAATATAATAAATTAATTTTATCCTTGAAATTTACAGTTTAATGTTTAAATTTAGACTAAATTAAAATTTGATCAAAATGAATGAATAAAAGATGTCGAAGTTACGGTCAAAGAGTACGGCACGTTTAGGTTCGGGATCGGGGCCTGGTTAGGACAATTTTTTTCCCTCGAAAAAAGAGGATCGGGTTTCAACTATTTATTAAAAACTAGGATCAGGTCTAAATCGGTACTTTGTATTTGTGAAAAAAAAAAAAAAAAGGAATTGGGTCTGAATCGGGACTCATACATAGTATCAATCCCATTCTCATCACTAACTACACACAAAAAAATAAAAGAGTAATCATACTGTATATCTTTTTGTCCCAAAAGTTGTCTCTATTTAGTTATCTTTTAGGAATACAATTATACCCAGTATCTATACACATTCAATAAAAAAGTGCAATTTTAACCCACTTTAACAGGTGCAAACTACAAATAGGTACACGTAATACACATTCTTAAAGCAGCTAACTACCCATTGAGGTAGAATTTTAGAACTAACAATTTTATTATCTTCATTTAAGGTACAGTACATTGGAAATTTGGTGGTGAAATACACCTTTTAAAGAATAACTGATGCCTTTTAATAAAGGTATACAGCTAAAAAGTTCACTTTATACCTAATTTACACCTTTATTTTTTTGTGTGTAATACTTATAAGACAAGACGATCTATGTTATAAAATTTTTTTTTATTTAAAATACAAATCATGTATGAAAATTCTTAAACCACAGTGTATTTTGCTTTAAGATTGCAGATAATGAAACTAAAATGATACTACGGTATATATATTTTTTTTAAATAAGTTATAAGCACTCAAAGTTAATTTGTCAGATTTTACTTAAGTAGTTAAAACTAGACAATTCTTTCTTACAAGTTAGTTTGTTTTTAAAATGCATCAGCAGTGAGATTGATAATTGGTATCTGCTCAATTGCTCGTTTTGAGTAGTCTGTATTTATTGATGCGGAATTAGGGAAGGAAAGGAAGTAATTGACCTCTATCGACGTCACACACACTGCTGGAAGTCAAAAAAGTTATCTAACTGCTAAGACAAATAAGCACAGATCAATGCTTTATCAATGCGCATGTGCAGCAATGTGTGTGTTTACTTTTATCCCATACGGAACAAGAAGCTGGGAATACCGAAGTTATCTAAACCATTATAACTACCAACAACATCAAAAATTAAGAATAACTCAACCACAAAAACATACAAGAAAACTACACTCAAGTAATTAAGAAACCAAAAAAAACGAATCTTTACAAAATAGACTCGAGAAGGACGGAAGTAAGATTTAATTTGCTGAGGCAATGTAAACTTAATTATGCCATGTGTGCGAGTGTTTTAATTAAAAGGCTATTGGCACTGGTTAGAACGTGAATAAAGATGAGTAAAAGGAAATTCTCGCAACGGAAATTCTGGAAGATTTTTTTATTTACTAGAAAGAAGAATTCGAGCGAGTTTGATCAATTTGAAGTTCCTCGAAATCGAGCATTCAAGCAAGAATGCTGAGTAAATCGACCAATGAGAAAACACTTCCGGTGAATACTAACAGTTCCTGTTTTTAGCGGTGAAGAGTTTTGAAAAAAAAAGTTTTAATTGGTTGCAAAGTTCCTTTACCGGGAATTGAAAGTTGGTGTAATGATGTGAAGTTAACAAAAGGATAGAATATTTGTCCAAATTGAAAAATGTTTTCAATTTCACTTTGATGTTTTTTTTGGGGGGGAAGAATTCTGTCATTTTCACTGCAGCAATATAAAGTATTTAACCTTTTTTTTTTTTTAAAGAAAAAAAAATTTTTTGATCATTCTGAAGTTTTCAAATGACGAAATAATCGTAAATTATGACCTAAAAGTAAATACTGAAAAATTTACTTTACTTCTATTAGAAGTACACACGTTTAAAAATTATTTAAGATTACAGTATAGTTGTGCAATTAGCAAATTAAGTGACTCATACACTGGTCAATAGTTTTAATTGACAAAATAATTATTTTTTGGCATTATTTTGTTACCATTTTTAATCATTTTTTCAATAATGTTTAAAACGTTAATCATAACTTGATCACAAAGTTGATTAAAATTATGACCATATGATCAAAATTTGATTAAATGTTCATTAAAAGTGACTTCAAATTGATTAAAAATAATTAACTTTTTCAGTAAGGGTTACAGAGATCTATTAAAGAAAATAAGTCACAATGAAGTAAATAGTTATGGTTGTGCACTGGAAAAGAGACTTCCAAATCTTCAGTTTTTATCATTTCCATATTTTTGAGCATTATTGAACCAATGCTAAATTCAAAAGCTTAGAATTAATTTTATTAGTAAAATCCAGTTATGTTTTAGATTTAAATACTTTTAAAGTGAAACAAACTACTGAAATCTATTGCAAAAACTATGAAAAACAGTTAAAATTTTACATTAATTTTATATAAAACTAAAGAAATGACTGCAGGCATTTACAGATTTCATTCTCCCACACGAAATCGATAAAAATTATCAATTAGTGGCTACAAATTATGTAGAACTCTGTACTTATTCTATTAGAATTGCACATTAATAACTAATGTGTGTTGAATTTGGCATTTTACCACAATTCCACATTTATTTCATTTCTCGTCGTTGCATGAAAACGACTTTCTTTCAAGAATATGAATGGCATGTAAATACACGACACAATGAAATGGTTCCACTCTTAATAGCGAGTTTTCGTGCACCACAAAAGTCTTATGATTATAAAGTTATGATCTTGTGCGCTTAAATTAGGATGTAATTATAACTGATGCTCGAGTTATAACGTTATTTTACGAAATAGTGGAACCTAATGATTTTAACCAACCCAGACTTTGTTGACATTTCTTTGACCAATATGGCGCCCCTGCTTTATATAGTGGAATAATGACGTACCGTATCTTAAAATCGAGTTTGCAAACAAATAATTTTTACACGTTTATATACAGTAGTTAACAGGCCCAGGCGTAATTACAAGAGTTTTGTACGAGCCCGGAAGTGAAGGAGACTCAAACATTTTAAAGACTAATTGCTACTTAGTGCTACAGTATTTCATATGGATCATGGACTTGTTATACAGGGAAAATTCAAAAACTTGATAATTGTAGGGGTTTTATAGAAACATCCGATTCTTCTACCTTAGAAACTTTGTTGCATGCAAGACAAGTTTAGCAGCATCAACAGTACCTATTTACGTATTTTTTATATCATTAATAATAAAAAAATGTTATTTGGCTAGAAGCAAACTTTTGATAAAAAATTACATTTTAGTATTAAAGTATATCACCATCGAAACCATAAGATGATAAAAACCCTTGATTTACACCTAGTGTCAGTTTTAGTAACTTTCTGTCAACGTGCCAAAAATTTTTTATTTTTTTTTTTTTATTTCCACTATCATAAAAAACGACTTAAATTATGAAAATAATAAAAATTAACAACATAAAAGTACATTATTAACCTTTAACGACACTTAAAGAAGACAGCTATCTAAAAGCAGAGCCACTCTCGAGCCGAATTCAAATTTTTCCATCATTCCTATCATTTTTGAACTTAAGTCCAAACTCAATTTCTTGTTCAGGTTCTTCGGGGAATAATTTTGCAGAGGAACAAAATTGGCCTCTTTATTAGATAGTGGGGTTGACCAATAGAACGACATTTTGTACTGTAGCTCGTTAGGCCTAACTCGAAATTGCTCGTGGACATGTCGTTTGAGCCGTAAACAAAATCAATTTTATTTTCCTTTCGAATAAAAATTGTGTTGGTGGAAAAAAGTTATTTTTGCCACAAGCTCAAACGACTTGCAAAAGGCCATACAACTAAATCACCTGTCGTGATACAAGATAATAAAAAACAACACGACCATCATAAACTTTTGATATTGTACACTAAACCTTTTTTTTTTCCTATTTTTTTGTTCTGTCTTTGTTGCTATGAGCACTCTGTTTTATAATGCAATTTTGGCTATTTCTACATGCAAAATTCACTTGTGAAGGTTTTTTTTTTGTCATGATGGACTTGGTTCTGGAAATTGGATGAAATAAAAAGTTAGGTGAATTTATGTTGGTGTTCAAGATTCCAATTAATTAAAAGGTAAACTAATTTATATTGTTGTGATGTTTACCAGTGTTTGATGAATACAATAGTAATGTTGGTCCGTTCTCTGGACGATTGACCTAATTTCAATAATTTCTGAGGTGTTTGATCTGTACAATTGAAAATGGGAACTTACTGTAAGTTACAGTATTACTTACTACCTATTTTTCCTTTTCCCTCCAAATTAAAACTGACTTTATCCCCTCTTTTTATTATCCCTACGGTATTTGTACTAATCCTTACACTAAATATAAATGTTATGCGTTATTTTAATCCATGTCTTTACATCATTTCGTAATCATTTTTTCTACTTATTTAAATTTTGTCATTTTATGTTTATGCTAATTAGAACTATCACAACAATTTGCGTCCAAACAAAAACCAAAAATCTAAAACTATATTTTGAAGTTGTGTCTGTGTGTGTGTGTGTGTGTGGATCTATAGGCTCGGTTATTTGCGGCGCGATTTACACCAGATTTTAAAGAAACATGCCCAACAGAATTCTAAGACAAAATGCGGAAAAACATTTGACCAGTCCCTTTTAGA
>JAQFZP010001710.1:0-17531 GCA_034695745.1 Geophilus truncorum
ACAGCCAGGCAGCCATCTTGAATTGTACCCAAACCCACATCTCCCGCAACCAACACTCAGGCAATGAAAAACTGCTGAATGTGGATGTGTATGGGGTGCACAAGAGTGAAATGTGAATGTAGGGGGTATGGGGGAGTGAGGAGTCAGAAGTGAGGATGTGGGTGAGTACGGGGGTAAAACGGAGGTAAAAGGGAGGTGAAACCTAGCAAAAACCCCGTGTAGCACGGGGGATTGCTAGTTATTAATAAAACAACAAAATCACAATAACAATTAGCATTTCCAACATTAGTCCAACACTTCGTCATAACGAGATTTAACTATATTACTTTTCAAAACACCACTAAAAAATAAACTAAATAAAAATAAAAAGTCATAAATTCCCACTAATAAACCCCTGACTGTTTTATTACCCAAACGTGCAGCAAAGTAGCTAAAAACATGAACACCCACCAACACACCTCGAAGCTCGTAAAAATAGAGTCCGCGCCACATCTCCTCGGAGACACATCTTGATTAACATAATAACGGCATTTAACTAATAAAGCTAAATAAACCAATACGTTACACGTCGTGTGTGTAAAGTAGTGCGAACAATTTGATAACTTCTGTGAAACACACGGCGCTTTCCATCACCTCATTTGCGGTGCGTAATTAGGTTAGGCCTTTTGCAGGGCTCGTTATGGCACGAGACTGGAATGCGAACGAATGAAATAAAATAAATTTTAACCAGCGATGGAAAAAAAGAAAAGAGAAAAAGGATGAGAGCAGATTCTTTTATCTCGTTTACATTCTTCAAAATTGAAGTGAAATTGAGTTTCTCGAGAAATTGTGCAAACCAACTTTTCAGCCCTGTGGGGGCAGATGAAAGAGATCATTACTTGTGCCTAACAACAAGACAAAAAAGGAGGAAAGAATAAAGTCTTTGTCAGTGCGCGAAACGAACGTTATGCGTCGCTATTATGGGAGAATAAGAGGATTTTCTTTTCTTTTTTTTCCATGCAATTTAAATAAATGTTCTTTGTATTGCAGATAAAGCTCGATGTTCAATTCCATGCTTCATAAACATAATTTAAATTACAGGGTCATAGCAGCGTGATATATTTGCGTGATCTATTAATGATGGGGGCTGCATTCCTGGGTTTCTGGGTTCCAAAATGAGTTTTAAAGGGTTGCTGATGTAAGAAATGAAGAAAAATGATTGGTTTGTGGATTTTATTTACTACTTTCTAGGATATTTTGAGGTAAAATGTCTTGTAGGCTATTCATTTACACTTTATGCTTATTTTACAGGGTGTTTCGAAGTTATTGACCACTTTTTAAAATTGAATATTAAAAAGATTTAATGAGATACTTTTTTTTACAAAATGTAAAAACTTGTCGCATTATTTTTACTAATATTGTTGTATGTCATTAATATTTCACAGGGCGTAAACAGGTCTTCGTGCGATGCAGTGTATTAATATCGAGTTGAAATTTTTCAACTTCAACGCACGAGTCAGTGCGATCCAAAATGGAGCCGCCCAGCAGCAAGGTTTTGGGGTGTAAAAAATAACACGCTATTGTCCTACCACGTGTGAACAACCAACGTGCTAGCAATGCACGTTATTATTACAAGATCTGAGTTAATGCATGTGCACACGAAGCATGCATGTGAACCCAACTTTAAAGCATCAAACTATCTGACAAGGTTACATTTTTTAATTTGGCATTTAAGTACCTCTGTTGAAAGGTACCTAAATTGATCATACAGTAATGAAAAATTATCTTTAAAGAAATAACTGAATCTTACCTTGCCCAAAATAGATACATAATTCACTTTTTGACTTAATTTATATTTTTTTTAAAGTATAAGTCTGAGCAGCATTTGCAATTGGTTTTTAGGCAATAATTTATTTTTTTATCAGGGTTACTAAGCAAGGAGTTTGTGGGGGGGGGGGGAGATTTTAAGTTAGGTAATAACCTATTAATATTCCATGAAGAGTTGTTTTAATATTTAATTTTTTACAGCACACAGAAAACTTCTGTTTTTCCTGTTTCTGTACCATTAATCATTCATATACTGCTGAACAGTTTTATTAAATAACCGTAAATTGTGTTCAAACTTACTATAATAGTACGGTATTCTTAATTCTGCCATCTTTGATATACTGCAGCTGCTTACTATTGGCTGAACTAAGTAAATAAGTTAAGCACAAGTGTGAACACATGTGTAAACCCACCTTTACATTGCAATGTAACCCAAAGATAAAACCACAATTACCAATTACGGTACTTTATTTGCACACTGTACATCTAAACATCAAATTAAGACTTTTAAAGGTCTAAGGTTAAAGCTATTTTCTAGTCATTTGCGAAGCCTAAAAACAATGCAAAGTAGTGTGTGCTAAAAATCTAAACTTATTAATTCTACATTAAACTATATTTTAGTCGATTTTTAACCTCATGAATCTAATATTTACAAGTTAGTCTCACACCATGACTTGAAGCCAATTTACAATGACAAAATTTGTTGCCTTCTTTTGGTACCACAACTGAACATCAGCAACTCATAATAGACAAGTTTGATTTGTTTACTCACCCAACTATCTCTTCTCACCATCCAAACTGCATCCGGATTTAAGGCCGTCGACACAACGCTTCGAAACACCATAAACCCACAAAATCCACCGCAGATTAAATTAAGCCCACAACATTTGGGCGGTATCGTTGATTGACATCTATTCCATCATTACTCAATCACCCGCCACTTCATTAGCGCGAACAAATCAAATGCCAGCATTCATTAACTAAATGCTTCAAAGCTTTTAAACTATTAATAACCGCAGTTTGAACCAACTGTGCGAGCCATCAATCATTTTAAGCTCAATAATTCATTCAATAACACCAGTTCGACTCGTCTTCCTTTTGAATTTGCAGCGCTAAATCCCATTGCGACCTCGATGTGCCGGAAAGGCTTTAAAAGAATACAAAATCACGTTCGTTTAAATAAGATATTATAAAGACCGTTCTTAAATGACGTCAGTAAAGATGGACGCCACAAAATGTTATCTTTTGTTGCATATATTTACGGGAAAAATTGTAAATTGTTTATCTTGGTGTAAAGAAATATTAATAATAATGTCCTAGCCATTGCAATTTTTCTGCCCCTTAAAACTTTATGAGATTTTTTTGGTTAGGCTTTCTGCTATAGCTAATGAGGGATTAAAAATTAAAGGTCTCAGTTTGTAGTAGCATACTTTCATTATTTTGCCTAGAAGGGGTAATACAGCAGGAGTTAAGCGAGAAATAAATGATCCTAATTGGTTAAATATACCCCTCTGTTGACAATAACGAAAATTATACCCAATTTGGCAAACGGTACTTCAGCTTCGAGGTAGTAAAAATGGGTATATTTTTACCTATTTTACATATTGCTGATAACGTGCGTTAGATTTTTGCGACCCGATAATGTAAGAGTTAACTAATTGAAAATCAATAACTTTACAACTTTCTTGAAATCCTCAAATGCTGATACATGTTGAAGATGTTGATGGCAGTTAAAAATTTCAAACTTTTGCTGACTTCATTTATGAACGAACAATCCCATAATTCTCAAATTTCTCAAAACTACCACCAGACTGCACCATTAAAAACTTCATTTACACACCCACAAGGAACCCTAGCATTAACTTCCTGCCGTAATTTTATTCATTGCAATAACTGTCACTGCTTACTCAATTACCAACTTAATTAGTCTTCTATTTAAACGACTAGAAGCCTTATTAAGGGTTGCAAGCTCAAACTGAACGGGAAGCAAAGAAGCATCGCATTGATCTGTTCTATATTTACTTTCACAATAACTCGTGTCGGTCCAATCTTCTGGCTGCTTCTTGTCGACACAATTTATTATTTAATAAATCAATACAGTGTGGTGCTCTTTGAAACATGCACTGCGAAAAACCACTTTCTAGAAATGCGAATGAAAGTAAAAAATGTATTTTCAATGTGCGGAGCTGGAAAAATCCTCCAGCTTTTATATTTATTACTGAAAAATTGATTCGTGCTTCAGAAAACTAGAAATAAAAATGAAAAAGAAATTGAGTTGATAGAATATTTTCTGAGGTAACGTGTCACGAATGAATGGTTTGCGAACGAAAATCGATGCTAATTATAGGAATTACAGTATTAATTCTAGGAAATAAAAATCTCGGAAAAGGAATTTCATGTAACGGAAAGGAGGCTTTGAGTGACCGTTTCCTCACTAGATGGCGCCACTACAAAGAGCAATGGCCGACAAACGATTTTCTCAAAACGAAACTTCCAAGCCTTAGCCTAATACTTGTAGTAAATAGTGGTTATCTTTTCTCTTTTTTTCTCACTTCATCATTTTCATTTTTAGCCTTGGCCAAAATTTTTTCTTAAACCGATCACACCGAACGATAAACTCACCACACAATAAAACAATGAAATCACATCCATAAAAGCGATAAAAAGACGATGTAAAGATACAAATTAATTACCAACATTTTCATAACTGGCTGCTCGCGAACTTCAAGCATCGTCAACCTCGTAATCTTTACTTGCCCTTTACGCACAACGAATCCCTTGTTTCCACAATAAATTATGGCAAACACCAACCGCCTTGCATTATTCTTGGCCATTTATTAGTGCTGCTTCCCGTCTAATTCCCTGATAATTCACCGCGTCTTCTTATTAATTATAACGAGTAGCGCCGAGACGAAACCGGTCTTTCTTCGGTGGCTGTGTTTGGTGGCTCCGAATTCTAGATTACGTCCAATTCTTCCGTCTTCTCCATCGCCATCCATCATCGAGAACCCGCTCTCCAATTCACATCCGCGTGTAAAAATTGATGTTGAATGCCGGTTGACATTCGCGCGGTGTTCGCGAGTGGCGAAAGTTCAATCAAACGTCCACATCGGATCGAATTCCACACCATTGTAAAACCTCTGCCACTTACTCAAACCGTGCACAAATGAAACTTTCGATAGTACAGTCGTGGGAAATGGAACGTAATTAACTCCAGTGCGGCACAAATGCCGTGGAGGAAACCGGACTATTTTCTTTGCGAACCACAAGACTGGCGAATTGAGCCTCAGAGACTTAGAGGGGAAACTTTTTTATTTATTTCTCTTCTTTCCCACTTAGTCTATGCCTCTTACTATATACACCATCGAACAAATTTCGTTACGGCAAAGTCACTTAGTGACTTATATATGTAGGTAAAGGAAACTGACTTTCGTTAAGTGGCTTGACCATCAGGGACATTAGATGTGTCAATCTTGTGACTTAAGACATTTCTATGTCTTTGAGATCATCCATAAATTATGTCACGTTAAAATTAGAAAATTTTAAACTTTATTTTGATTGCCTCACTGTTTCATCAAAAACTGAGAAACTCCTTTTTCTTACTTCTACATAATGTTTCTTCGGTTGTAGTTAACTAATCAACACACTCGTTTTTACACTATAAAACAACTCGCACCTCTTTTGAATACAACTATTGTAATTCCTTAATACTTTGCTGAGATTAAGCCTTTCTTTCTTTCTTTCTTCAGTATTAGTCACGCCATTTCACAAAGTCGCTTTTGATTAGCTCATATGATATAAATTATTACATATCTTCTCGACAATTTGACTTTCAAATCTTGAAATTGCTTCAAGTTTTTTGTTTCATTTTTAAAAAAAAGTGATTTTTCTGAAAGATTAAGTTATAAATTTACCTTTTCAGTGTGGCTACGAATCAATATAAGGCACTGCATAAAGAATAAAAATCCATTCATCCATTGCTTATCTTCTCTAAAAAAACCAAATAATTTTCTATTTTTCTTTCCATAAGCAAAGTCTACTTGACTGAACTCTGTCAATACAGTCACATTTGGCACTGCGAAGTCAAAAACAGATGGGAAAAGAGAATAAAACCACATTTTTCATGAATTTTAAAGCAAAAGTAAGTATAGAAATAAAATAAAATAAACCTACACTGTCAAATAATTACAAACTACGACTTTCTACAATGGCATTAAATACGTTTATACTAAAATAAACTTATGTTTCCCAAACCGTTTAATCTAAATATATAAACTTAAAAAAAAAAAAAAAATCCTCATTGTAAATAAAACAGTTCGATCTCACAATCGTTAAAATTCTACCATTTTTCAACATTCGACTCGGCTTTAATTTTTCAAAGTGGTTTTCCGCTTCTCTTTGCAATCTAACAAAGCTCCATTAAAAAAGTGACATTTCTCTTTTAAAACATTAAGATAATAAATAGAATGTCCTTTTATCCCGTCAGTGAGGAATTCCAGCCTCGCTGTCACATATCATAAGAACAAGGCCGGGGCAAAACAGACACAGTCACTCCCTATCATATTAAAGCCACCATGGGTGTGTCACCTCCCAAGTGTCATAAGTTGAACGTTGAAAATGTGCAGAAAAAGACGATGTTATTGGACCACCCTGTACGTCTAATTCAATCGAGACGTTTGCTCGTGAAACCAACCAGATAAAATTAAGAAACACCTCAGTGTATCACACGTGTCTGCTAAATGCACTTAACGTATATCTCATATCATTTTCCCCAAGACAAACGTTTTTTTTTCTTTTAAAGGAAAAAATGTTTTTCAATTTTCCTCGTGACCTTTTCAAAGGGAATTTGAATAAATCGAATTTTTTTTAAATGTTTTCCAGG
This sequence comes from Geophilus truncorum, assembly GCA_034695745.1. Lineage (NCBI taxonomy): Eukaryota > Metazoa > Arthropoda > Chilopoda > Geophilomorpha > Geophilidae > Geophilus > Geophilus truncorum. Next base: position 6,689 of record JAQFZP010001710.1, read on the forward strand.
TAATTGAATCGAAATGCAGTGAATATTCATTAGTTAGTTAAGTTTCTCACCGCTTGTGGTTTTCCTTATGGCTGTTTCCAGCTTTGAGGGGAGAATTATACTGTGATTAACCACCAGGTGGTGTTTTTCTTATGTTTGAATACGTGTCAAAGCATAAAGATGATAATTTTAATATAAGAATGATTATCCTTATGTTAAACAGTACAGGGCGTCTGATAAGTTTGAAACCAATGAAACTATTCCATGCGCCATCTTGGAGGGCAAATCTTAACTTATTAAGCATCTCCCTTTTACTTCATTCTTTAAGTGAACGAACTGTATAATGTTTTAAACAGTTGTTAACTGATGTTCCAAGCACTCTCAGAGTCCCTTTAATACAGTCGAACCTTGATTAGCGTTATTTTTCGAATCGACTGTAAAATGACGCTACAAGCGAAACCCATCTAGTTGCCAGCCTTTTGCTAATGAAAAAAATTACGCTCAAACGGGGTTTACGCTACGGTACATCAGAGTTCATTACATCGGGGTTTGACTATGTTTTTCATCATATTGAAATTGAAATATGCACAAACATTACAAATTTTCTCTTGAAGATGAAGATTCCAAAGAGCAATCAAGAAACAGCATAGCGTCATTGAAAATAAATATCGGCCAATTACTGTATTCCAAGAATATAATCTAAGATCAGTTTTAAGCATCTAAGTAACTTAAGTATCTAGATTCTAGACTGGAGTTTTAATTTGTTTTAAATTGTACTTTTTGTGTTTTCAACATCCATTTCCTGAAGTAATCAACCAATATCTATCGTCAGTGATGTGGAAGTTTACAGTATTTCTGGTATCATAGCAATATAAAAATATAATTTACATAATTACTCACTGGTCACTTCATGAGACTTTTGTACGCTTTTGTGTGAAAACTCAAGTTCCATCAATAAAAATAATTCACCGTTATCTTACAATTTGCATTCCCTCTTTGCACCCAGAGCCACAGAACGAAAACATCACATCCAATATTTTCCACCTTCATTTATCAAGACACACTCTCACATGGTTCTTTCAAACCCCTCGCAGTCCGAAAGGGGATTTACGATTCGAGGTTAGCACTGCTCACACATTCTTTCATTTCCACAAACGTCCGAATCAATACCATTCACTCTCATCCTTGAGAAAACGACCATCTGAAGACAATTCCGTCTTTTCTTCTCAATTTTATTCTACTCCGTCACATACATTGTTTTTCCCAATCGCTAAAAAACGCGTAAAATTCCCAGTTACGGCCGCTGTTCGTCCATTTTCTATCTGTACACAGAAACAACTCTTTCATCATTTTATGGCTGGATTTCAAAGTATTTCAAAATGAATTCCACAGCCCTTAAAGGACCAGAAGAAAATGTGAGGAAAGGAAAGGAGTTTCATTTTTAATTGCATATGCGTGACATGGTTCAGATGCAGCGCCAATGTGGCCATTTTTAAAACTAAAATAAATGTGATTAAGGTTTTACAGTACAGTATGTATTAACCAAGTCAAATACCAATGGTAAATTATGATAATTAATTGAGTTAGACATTTCAGCCGAATTAAGTCAAGAATTTGAAGTTGATTCCAAAAAAGAAAACAAAATGAACAGTGATTCTGATGATGATGAAAATAGTATGATATCGATGTGATGCGTACGAAATAAATAAAAGCGCGTGCTTCTAAATCGAAAATTATGGTAATCAATTTTAGCCATATTTAACAAAATATATTTTGATACTTTAGAGCAAATTTAATCTTACCCCATACGTTCACTTTGTTCAACGATATAAAAGCTCCCGCCCTTATATACATCGACCTTTGCCAGTCCCTCGAAATTCGTTATAACGAAGTTTGACTGAACACCAAATTTGACTTTAGACACAGTTTTTCTACACTTAACAATTTATCTATTGCCGCAACCCTTTAAAAACGCAGTCAGATTTAAACGCTCGCAGCACAAAACAATGGGGCAGTCGTTTACGAAACGATGAACGTTATCAAATGTTTGGACGACATTCAATTGCAATTGGAATTGGAACGAGCTCAAATCCAACGAAACGTTCGCTCCCAAAGAGTTCATATATAAGATAAAATGACTGTTATTATGGAGTTTCCAACTGCTACACAATGGGTTATATGGCTGTATATTTCGCACAGCTGGGCTGCAACCTTCCCGACCCCCCTTTCCATACCTCTGGTTCCATGTGAATAGAAAATCATTTCAAATTCAGCGTCCATGTAATTCATAACTGAGAAAAACATTTCTTTTTTTTTCAATCAATTTCTTCCCAAACTGAAGACTGAAACTATTTTTTTTTTTTTTTTTTTTTTTGGGGTAAAAGGGTTGTTTCTCGCTGCAAACTGCAGGAATTTATTACAAACCAAAAAACTCATTTTTCTGCTCTCGGTTCGCCATCTCTTTACTCATTTTTTTGTTTTCGTGGTTTTGATGTGTTCCAACATTAAGCTTTTATATATGACACGTCTACAGGCTTTTTGCATCACTGAGCTGCGAAAATTGTCATTTTCACGTTAAAAAAGAAAATATACACTCGAACTCCGTTATAACGGACGCGTTTATAACTAAACCCGCTTATTACGAAATCCGTGATAACGAAAATATTGTTATTACAAATGTAATTTTCCAAGTTGTCGTAACCGTACGTTCGTTTATAAAGAAATTTTGTCGAATATAACCAGCACTTTACATAATTAAAGTCAAAGTGAGTTTTATCCGATTACGAATTTACGTAATAAGCGATGTTTAATTCGTTATTTTGTAATTAAATTTTTGTGTCTTTTGCCATTAATGGTGAACAAACAAATACGAGACGAAAACTTTCATTATAACGGGGATCTAATGCAACAAAAACCAGTTATAAAGAACTTATTTTTCGATTCTCTGTATTATGTTATATCGGGGCTCGGCTGTATACGGGAAAATTGATAAAGAAAACACTCAACTTGAGACAGTTTGCTTCTGATGTGCGCACAAATGAATGAAAATTAAACAAATTTTGCATTTTCCTGTTAATAATTAAAGAAACTTAATCCCCTCGTGTTTCTTGTGTAAACATAACTTTATAATTACCATCAAGACTGCATTAAAGTTGGGGGGAAAAAAAACTGTTCCACTCCAATGAACCCTGCATTTATTTTCTATCCAATTAATTTACCGTAATGCAAAGAAACTAGATTCCCCATCGACTTGGAAAAAATGAAATAAATAAAAATAATCGTCAGAAACCACGAAATTAATTAAAATCAATAAGATTTCAAATTACAGTGTTTTGAAAAATAATCCACCTTTCCAAGTGCCAGTAAAAAAAATCGTAGAATTTTTATAGTAATTTACCATATAAATAAAATCTTAGATCTTAAAGTTTATTGAGCAGAATACCATATTCTATAGAATAGAATCTTAAACAGCTTTAATAGAATAATATAACAAATATACTTGAGCATCAATTTCCATTGTTGCTTTTTTCTTTCTCAGCTCGGCGTTTGAATGAGTATTTGGTATACAAATCGTCGGAGATTGGATGGTTGTGCTGATCGTTACAGCTGGATACGACGTATTTTCCTATTTTTGCGTTAAAAATGTACGTGATGTGAGCTTCGCATCCCATCTTCTTCGTCGTCGTTTGTCGTTGCCCACTCGACTTACTGCAGTACTGCCCGAAGTGAACGCAACAATATTTTACGCTGTAATATTTGTTGCTCAGATCCATAACACTTTTATTTTTTCGTCGATTAAAACATTCGCTTGTTTCACTTCTTCCAATCGCAAACAGCGGAGATTTGTTTTTATCACAATATTCGAGATGCTGAGCCAAGCACTGTTCCCACGTTGAAAAACCAAAATCCATGTTGATTGCTCTTTCCCGACTGTTTGTGTTGCTTATACATTATTTACGTATTACGTTAATTAGACGTTTTGTACATTTCAGAAAAAATAATCGGTGAAAACAGCCCTGGAGCTAAATTCACCGATAGTCTGTGTATTTGAATTTAACCCCCAGGGCTATATCCAAAGACTATCGGTGAATTTAGCACCTGGGCTATTTTCACTGACTATTTATTTATTTATTTATTTATTTCGCGTTCATGTTGCAATAGTAGCTTTCCCGTAGAATTCAAAGGACATTCTTTAAAAACTTGAATGCTATTCTCTAGAAGTTTTATAAGATTTTAAATTTTTGTATAGTTTTCAAACTAATGAATGAATGCATTGAAGCAAATTCTTATATATTACATAATTTTATATACAATTTCCTATAGAAATTTGTTGAAACAAGTAAAAATTAAAATGTATGCCTATAGAAATTATTGTATTGTATTCCATAAATCTTTAAAAAAAATTTATAGAATCCTATAATCCTTTTCACAAATTTACAAATTAGTACTCATGCTTTAAAAGATGTAATAAGTCTAACAATATTATTTGACATCAGTTTCATTGATTGCAGAAATAACCACCATTGTTTTACACTTTAAAATATAATTTTTGTTCCCAACAAACACTATCTGCAAGAATAATTTTAGTCATTAAAAAGTATTTAAAATGAAAGTAGTTTAAAACCTAAAAGGCTGCCAGTTAATTACTTTGCATGCAGTTATCATCATTTGCACTTGGTCTCAGAACTAAACCCAGCACACACATGAATTCTGTGGTCTGAGACTGGGGCAATTTGGATGCTTCATTTGCCTGCAAATCCTTTGGGCTAATATGTAAGTTCAGAAAAAGAAATTACTTTTTACACACAAAAAAACTTTCACTTTTTTATACAAAAATCCCACTTAATTGCAAACACCATGTTTATAAATCAAGTTGTCAAGCCTTGATCTTGTACAACTCACCACAATTGGAAGATGACTGGATGAAAAATTTGCACAAAAAATGTTTTTTCTAATTAGAATATTCATCCCATCTCCCCTGTTGCTAATAAACCATCAAAGTAATCAGAGTTTTTGCAAAGTCACAAAAGAAAAAGAAATGTTTGTGAAAGGAAAAACAAAAGATGAAATGAAAAATAAGAAAAAGGAGAAGAAAATGATGAAAACAATAGACAGTGGTAGCTTTGAAGGTGAGCTAGAATAAAATGAGATGTCAACAGACAGAAAAAAGGCTGAAAACTTCCTGTTTGCCAACTCCCAGAGGTTGCACTTACAACAAGATTGATTACTTTTGCATTTATGAAATTATAATTTCAGATTCACATCCCTTGGGTTTCTCCTCAAAACACTTGGCAACTCAAATTCTAATCAATTAACTTAGATCTTAGCATTTTAATCTTGCTTTCCTGCAACACACCAATTACACAGTCTAAAAATAATATTTTTAAAACAAAATGCATAAAAATTGCATAATACTTTATAACCACAATCTTCTTTCCCATATTCACATCAACCTTATTAATTTTTTTTCTCAAAAGAAATAAGAAAAGAAAAAAATTACCATCACCCATCATTTTTCCCTTTTTTCACTTTAACCATTTTCCAAACGAAATGAAATGACCTCACATCTCCATCAGTTTCCCCAGTTTCCTGCAACCATAAATCATTCTATTTTTTTTCTCTTAAACCACTCCAAAAAAAAAAAAAAATTCATAATACTGAGATACCTGGTAGAAAGAAGTTGGAGAATTGATAAAAATTTCTTATCCAATAGAAAAAGTAAAGAAAAAAAGTCATCTTTCCTGCAGATCATCAAGACGATCACATTGATGAAACAAAAAAGAAATCCCCAATCCGAGAGCGTCGCATCCCGCAAACCCCAAATCACCCTTTTTTCCTACACGTTACAAAGCGCTTGATCTGTCCAGGTGTCACCGACAGAATGGAGCTTTGCACTGTGACCTGAAAATCCAGCTTTGACGAGTTGCTGGCATTTGTGGGTTTCCGTAGAAAATTAAAGCGAGAGAAAATTACATTGACATGTGTTACCATAATAACTCATTCATCAAACTCCAAACACGTCAAATGTCTTAAAACAATCGATTTTCTTGTTCTCCATGTAAAACTGTTCCGGATTAAGTTGTTTCCAGATGTAGATGGTTTCAAAAAAAATTTATCTGCCCCAAACACTCATTATAATCGTAAAAAAAAATCATCGTTAATAGTAAAAATTTATTACTTTAATTCCTATTGTGAAATAAATAAGAAATCGTTTTGTTAGGGACAACCAAACCGGAAGTTGCTCTTTGAAAATCGCTCGTACAATAAAGCGGGTCAATCGATTGAGCAAACATAGCTAGCCACTGACACCGTCAATTTCGACTATTGTTTGCTCAGGTCTCAGAGCAAACGTTGCAGAACAAAATTGAGACAAAAATGGCATTAAGGCATTGACCACTGACCGAATTTCAAATACGTGAACTTAATAAGAAGCAATCATGTTTGCAGTGTTGCAGTGAATAAGCTTATTCAACAATAGTAAGTTTTCGGACAACACAAAATTCTTATAATTATACACTTACATTGATATACGGTACCCATAAAATGCATTTTTAACATTATATGTTGAAAGTTGATTAAATTTTATAAAATAGCATTGTAACCTAGTTTTCTGACTTTAATCCTGTAATATTCTCATTTCTTACTTTAAATTAATTGATTTCCAGCTAAAAAGTGCCAAAACAATTGATAAAAATGCAAAATATTCACTTACCATAAATTACTCAGTTACGATTGTATGAGGATAAGGAAATAATATCATAATTATAAGTGTTTTGTGCACACCCGAAAACTCGCTAACAGTAAATTGCTACTGTAACCGAATACATTAGATATAAATAATTTTTGAAGCGAATGAAAATGAATTAATCAACCATCCATTTTGACGCGCATTCACACACCGAATTTATTATTACCATATCATAATCTCCTATTATCTTAACGGTCTCTGATATCACTAATAAAAATACACACTAATAATAAGAATAGTAATAAAAAAAATAAAAAAAATGATGATGCAATGTCGAGATTAGACCGAGGAGGCCGTGGAAAGGAAATTAAACTCAGCTGTTAGGCTGAGTAGCACATTGTGGCCTCAATAGGGAATAATTTAATTATCGGTTATGCATAAAAGCATATCAAACTTGCTCCGGCTCATCTCCTCGGGGGTGCTTAGCATCGCCAAAACCTCCACCAGATGGAGCCTCGTGCCATAATATAAATGAAGAGCAGATGACTGTCGTCCGAAACGACACCGAAGCTGCACTTGTATTATTACCATAAAGTCATTGCTGTCTACAAATAGAGGCGTCATGGCTGCTACCTATGATGCAGCGGCCGTAAAAAGCCTAAGTCTACAATGAATATTGCGCAATAAAACCCCGTGTTTTCTTAGGGTCTATTTCTTGCCGGTTGCCAAAGCAAGCAGTAATAAAAAAATCTGCCTTGCAAGAAATTACTCAGTAGTAAATTCCTATTGTGATACAACTAATATTATTTTTAGCACTTTTATTACTCTCAATGTCAGAATTCTGTGACATTATACGTGTATTATAACATAAAGTGTAAACTTTCAAGCCCTAGCTTTCTTGTGGCCTCGAGTAGATAGTATATACCATAAGCCCACATGTAATGGAACTTATATAAGTGACTGGTTATCTTTTCTCTTCTTTCCTCACTTCGGTACTTCATGTTCTGCTTTTGTCTTTGACGGACTTTGACGTTCCACTTTTTTTCTCGCTTTGTTCGGTTGACTTTTGTAGCTTTTTTTTTGCATTTTTGTTTTGGTGGTGGTCTCTGGATCATCTCATGGGCAAACAACTGTACAGCCATGGCAGCTTGTTGCAACTTTAAGTCGTAATTCTTTTACATTGAATTTGATGTTGCAATTCAGCCAATATGGCTCTTGAAGATGGCCAACAACTTTTTATTGTGTAAATGGAAGTTAGTTTTTGCTAATTGAAACTCGTATTGTCAGTTAGCCATGTTAGGCCTAACTATAAAAAATTACAAAAAAAAACTAAATAATTATTTTGATTTTCACCGTTTTCAGGTCCTACTGCTTGAGGCCATGAGTCATTTTCAAAATAATAATTAATTTGTATTATGCTAATGAATCACTATCTCTCAATATCACTAACCAAAACAAATGACTCAATTTCAAATCAAAACAAATTACTAATTTTACAATACATTTCTAACTTTTAATTAACTTTCTAAATCTTAATTATTCAATTATTACAATAATACATTTAACCTAAACTATTAGTGTACTTCACAACTTCAATATTAACTAACCAATAAAACAGCTTGAGAATTTGACCAAATATTATTCCCAAAATTCAACTCCATCTTGATTTAATTTCCCTTCTCATATTTCTTCCTGCTCCAACAACACCACTTACCCAATTCATTGACTGACTCGACTCAAACAGACTTAATCACTCTCCACTTAATGCCAACTCTGGAAAACTACAAGTAATGGCATCCAAGTAAAAAATTAATAAATTGTCACGTGTTTTGCCATTCGAGCCGGGCCCTGTTTAAGAGGCTTAAATTTTAATAAGAGTGCATAAGCTCCGTTGTACAGAACACTGCTCATTTCATTCTCTACACGCAGATTCCTCCAGTTTCATCCAATTACGCGCTCCAATTGCATCCCCAGTGCCCTCCCTCCCATCATCTTCACCCGATCTTGCAAACTCGGCTCCTCTGTGGTCCCCTCATAGTGCCTTAGAGCAGGGCTTAGTCGTGCACAACCAGTAAAAAAGAGAGAAAAAAGTCGTGCAACTGTGTCCGTCTCTGCACCATCTAAGTGGAATCTAATGACAGATATTAGCAGCTCTTAAATGACCCGTTGCAAGCGTCGCTCGACGATGGGTCTCCAAGGAGCACAGGCACGAGAAAAAGGCAAAACATAAATATAGTCATTTTAATAAGAATGATGATGATTGTTTTTACCTTGTTAAGAAAATAATTTTGAGGGAGACAAATTAAGAAGTGAAATGGTGAGTGGGTGAAAACTAAGTTTGAATTTTTTTTAATTTGATGATGTTAAGATTGGGAAAATATATAGTAATAAAGAGTGGAAACAAGTGGGATCAATGTAGTGGCAAAGATTTGTAAAGAATTTATTGATTATCAGAATTCAACAAAATTTGTAAACTTTTATAGAAATTTTTTCGACAGTTTTTGTGGTTTTTTAGTAAAGATCTGACATTTTCAAAGACTTTGTGAAATGTTGTAAAAATTTTCAAAATTCTCAAAAACTATAAAAATTTAAAAATTTGATAATAATTTGTAAAGATTTTTCAGGATTTTTAATAATTATTTTTTTTAAATATTTTGCCTAAAAATTTGAGCTTTTCAAAGATTTGCACAAATTTGCAAACAATTTGAGTAATTTTAAGTAAAGATTTAAGCAAAGATTTTAAGTAATTTGCAGAGATATGCAAAGATTTTTTCAAATCTCCTCAGAATTTAAAGAGTTGCAGAGATTGCAGTACGCACCTAACGTCACAAAAAACAGAACAAACATTATTGGCAAAACCAATTTTCTGTTATCCAACACATCATCAGAAATAAATAAATAACCAACAAAACAACAAAATAAAACATTCAAACCCCAACCACAATCAATTGCAATCCCAACTCCAGCACAACGCACCATCCATCGATCACCAACCTCAATGATGAGGGCTTGAGCGAAATGAACTGTAATTAAGAGATTAGCAACAGAAGCAAAACGAGACGCAAGAAAGTGGTTGCAAAGCTCTCGTTTAGATTTGTGCAAATGCATCGCTACCGCCAGCAATCAGCCTGCTTAATGGCTGAAACAAATATGCGACCAGTGGCCTGTTGACTGCTCCTCCAGGAACCGTAAGACAACAAAGAACGCTCTGCAAGACTGCAAACCACATGCGGTCTGCAAGTCCAAGATTGTAAGACGCCGGCGTCCGTCGCCGCTTTACAACTCAACAAGTTCTAGCCAAACGCTCCTCCTTCGGGTGCCGTGTTGTTAACTTTTATTATTACGTGCATTCGAGTTGGCAGACATACATGAATAAGCTTCTTTTTCGCTCCCCATTGTGCGTTAAAGCCTCGCAGCTTTCGGGCCGAGCGAGTTGCGAGCTATTGTACGTTTAAACCCTCGTACGATTCGAGAATAAACAAGTTCTCTATTGACCTATGAAAAGCACTTGCACTATCTCCGCTTTGTAATTATCTGACTGATCGATTTCGAAGTTGGAAATCTCCCCTTTCCTCTTCGGGGAATAAATTGCTGGGTTTGTGTTTAAAAGAGGTTGCTTTTTGTAGGGTGGGGTTTAAGTAATTTTGAGGGAAAATCAATAGGTATTGATATTTTCATACAAAATACATTCTAACACTACTCGATTTTGTTAATTTGATACATGTTTAAAAATTACATTCAATAAAATTAAAAATAAGAATTATTTAAAAGTAATAAATTAAAATGCTACTTTAACCTAATTACCATATTTTGTCTAGTTGTGCATGGGATTCAAACAGAGTCCCGAGTCTCGATTAGTACTGTAGGTAAGTCGGCTAAGTCCTCTATTTGAACATGTAAACTAAATGTAGAACGATTGCATAAAATATATCTTAGGGTTGTTTTAGCATTGTTATCGTAATAAGAGTTAAAATAACCATAAAATGTCTTTTATGTACTGTAGTTGTTTAGTACTAAAATCAGCATTTTATTGAAATTGCAATCAACAGAAAATACTGCGCTGGATTTATACAGGGTGGAAGAAAAGTCTGATCCCCAGCAATATTTCCTAAGCAATTGCATATAGGGAAATTTGGATGAAGGGATCATATAGGAAGTTGGGTGAGAGCAATCCAA